>CABHPH010158386.1:0-40668 GCA_902168325.1 Peromyscus nudipes | reverse complement strand
GGGGGGGACTCTTTATTCCACATTAGATAAAAAGCCACTTTTTATTATCAGTGAGTTTCAATATTTGGAAATATCAAAGGCTTATTAATTATACTTATTAATTAGTACTATACAGGAAATTGTGTAGCTATTCATTAATGTTTAAAGTACATTTATGGTAAATTTACTTGGACTTGAAAATTTAATACTGAGTGGACTAAGAGGATGTTTCTTCTGAGAAGTTGAGAGTATTATAGACATAAAAGTTACTTCCTAATGCTATAAAGATAAGAAATTAGTGTCATCTATAATATTTGCAATGAGAGGTTACATTAAAAAGCAACCAATCACAACCTGGTAATAATTTATTATAAAATTGTATTTCTTAGAATTTAGCTAGTGACCTTAAACTATTTCATCCTCTGTATGTCTTTCCAAGGAGCTCCTGTTGGGAATAGTAGGTACATGATAAATTATTTGAATATAAGAACAAATAAATTTTCAAATGTATTTGGTAAATTATTTTTTGACAATCAAGTTTATTTTTAATGGTTATCAGAATTTATTTTTCTCACCTACCTTGGACATCACACACTCTCTGTAATTCCAGTACTTGGAAGGTGCAGACAGCTGGGGCTCTGTGAGTTCAAGGCCATCCTTGTCTAAAAAGAACAAAACAAAATGAACACACAAACAATAAAACAAATAAAAAATTACCTACTGTCTCTCATGGAAAGTAGACTACTTTATCAGTAACAGAATGGATAGAATCTAAGTTTCTTTTTTCTCTCTTACCTGGTGGTTTATTTTTAAAAGTTTCATCTCTACTGGCTAAAACCAGTTAAGACAGGTTAAAAATCATGTCAAGCAAGGCAGTTTTCTTATCTATTTTTAATGTGTTTTTTCCCCTGAATATCTATGTTGTCCACTTCAGAATTTAGTTAAATTCAGATTGGCAATGAACTTAGTTAACATCATGCTTATTGCCTGGACCTCAGGTGGTGAGTGATGGCTGGTACATTTGGACCTAATGTCCATGATTTATTTTTATTTGCAAAATATTGGAAAATATATTTTCCTACTTTTCTCTACCAACCTTCATGTTTTAAACTTGCCTCTTTCTAGCCTTCTGTATTTGTGCCTTAGCCATGCATGTGTTCCCTCACTCATGGGTGCGTAAGATTGCATTGTGAAATTAGGAAAACGATAGAAGGTTTACATTGTAATTGAGGCAAACATCTGAGTGAAATGTTACACAGCTTATTAAAGTAATATTTATGAACAGATTGTGGGACATAGCAGTTAATTAGTGAACCACACAGTAAAAATATCAAGATCTAAGTGTTCTATAAATCAGAGTGGTGAACTGCATGAATTCGTTCACCCATTCATTCTTGCTCACTTAATAACTACAAACCTATTATGTATTCTTTTAAAAATAAAATTACCTCTTAAAATCTAAGATTTTTTTTCCAGATAATTTTCCTTCAATTTTCCGTGTTTACTTTTTGAGATTATAAATGTTGTGGTCCAACACTCCAAATCAACACAAGCAGACACAAGTTTGCCGCAAAGCAAGATTTAATACAGGGCAGCACAAAAGAACATGTGTGGCGGCTGATTGGTCAGGGTCACAGAACAGACTGAGGAGCTGAAATGTGACCCTGAATGTCAGTTGAAGCAATTATTTAAACACAAAAATCAAAACATGTGTTGCCAAGTTATAGTTAGATTTTTTCAGCAATCAGAAATCAAAGACTAGGGGCTTTCCTTATGTATTCCATCATTGTCAACCGATATACAATGCAAGTATTTCAGCCCAACAAATCAGATTCATTTGTTCTTTCTGTTGTTAGGTGCAGCCATGATGTTTCTAGAGAACTAAAGATGCATAACGACTATTTCTATGGTTTAAGGAAGAGGTGGATCACCTATTGGAAGGTTCCCAGCTCCCCTAGGGCTTGGGAACCTGCACTTTATTTCACCATACAGGTAAAATGGAGTCTGAAGTTAAATGGCAGTACTTAGGACAAGGTGTTTTGTGCCTGTTCCCAATATAATATAATTACAAATTTTCTCCCTTCCCTTTTCTCCCTCCAAAATCTCCCATGTACCCCTCCTTGCTCTCTTACAAATTCAATGGTTATATTTATTAAAATATAATGTGACTGCCTATGCTGTGTTTTTGTTGGAAATGATCTGTTTCTGGCCAGTTACAAGTCTGCTTTCATAAAATGTACTTCTGCATGTGTCCATACAGCAAACTTCTACTGACGACTCAGCCTGGCAGCATGGGTGTGATCTAGCAGCCCTGCGTTTGTCAAGGCGGTGTCTCTGAAACAGTACATGTTAAAATTGTGTAAGAGAGAACTTAATGCCAAAGATGTTTGAATCCACACAAGGGGATTATTTTCTTTCTGGAACGTTGCACCCAGTCCTACTTTATTTGGAGAGCAACATTCTAGTACTTTGGGTCTTTAAGGCGATTCTTCTTTGTGCTCAGTTGACCCAGAGACAGGCAGTGCTATAGGGACAATTCATTATTACAGCCCTGACAGCGCTGCAGCAGACAGATGAGGAGCCAAGGTCACAGAAATAAATACATACATGCTTCCAGTTCCCACCTTACAATATCCCCCTGGTGCCAGATACTTTTTTCCAACAGCATTTTCGGCATGTGAAGAGGCATAAGTTAACATTAGTGTAGCCATGACCGGCTGCAGACCAACAATACTGGGACTAGGTCTCACCATTACAATAACCAGGAAAAGCCACAAACTGTGGCTGGACCAATCAGAATTGAGACAAACAAGTGCTAAACGCTCTAGAACATAAGGGATGGCTTACATCACTTGTAATAAGTTGCCAATTTCCTTGCAGCAACACCAGTGCCAATCCCTGTTTGACAAGACTTCTGTTACTTCACTCCTGCCCAATCAGGAGCTCAACTCCCATCTGAATCTGAAATTCTCCTACCTCCCCATCCTTTACTCTTTAAAAACCCTGCCATAACTGAGATCGATGCTCTCCCTGATCCAACTGCTGTGTCAGAATGGACTGGAAGCCTAAGTTTGAGCTTGCAATAAAGGCTCTTTGCTTTTGCATACAAACTCAGATTCCTGGTGGTATCTGGGGGACTCGTGACACAGGCATAACACATGAAAGACTCTACAGACAGCTCAGGGAGAATAAAATTAAATGTAAATTGTCTTGCCATTACTCAGAATTCCTTAAAACTTAGCTCTAAAATCTGTGTACTGGAACCCCTAGGTAGGCACTTTTTGGGAGATTGGTTCCAGAACATTTTCAATGGTACCAGAACATTTTCAATGGTACCAGAACATAAAGATGCTTAAATCTCATCGATGGAACTGTGGCATTTACATAGAATTCATCACAGAGACCACTAGGCATCCCGTATTTGTTAAATCAACTCATTATTTTAATATCTAACATAATACAAAAATGATATACTTTACTGTAGTGTTTAATGGATGATAGTAAGATATATAAGAGTCTATATAAATCAGTGCAAGCACACACAAACACACACATGGGTATATACAAATACACACACACAAACACACAATCATGCACCCACACATGCACACATGTGTACCCACACTCAACACACACACACACACACACACACACACACATGCACATGCGTGCACACACACATATACTTATTCTATCTATGGCTGTTTGTAATCATATAGAATGAAGTTTATTGCAACCTGTACATGTTTTAGCTTTGATTAAAATTTAATTACTATGTCTTGCATTTCAACTATCTGAGGTAAATTTATGACTGTTTTCTTTAACTTCATAATTTCTGCTTCATTTTAAAGACAGCATTCTAGTTTCACATCATTTATTTCTAAATATTTACCCAGAGTTTTATTTTGCTACCCTTTTATATTAAAAATAAATAATATCAAATTCAATAAATATGCACTTGTATCCTTGTTTTAAATTTTCTTTATTTAGACAAAATTTAGATCTACTAGTTAATGTACCATTAAATCTAATTGAACTTCTCTCCCCTTAAGCAATACCCTTAGGAATGCTTCTTGAGATATTCTTTATTAACGTTAAAGATGACTGACTCATCAGCCAAAGGAAGGAAACTGCATACCATAGCGTAAAGTCATCTAATGACACAGGAGTGAATTAACCATGTCTTCCAGCTTCTGTTCCCCTCAGAGGCAAACATGCATTTATAAAAAATGTATTTATATCTTTTGATACAAGCAAGATTGTGGAGCTCTTTCAACTCCATTTCCCAAGGAACCAAAATGTTTATGTTTCAGAAACACATACATGTTGCAAATATGTAAATATATATTTGTAAATATACACATATATGTTTACAGTATACAGAGGCATGACTTACACTTAACTTCAAATTTACTCAGAATGAATATTCAGATTACTAGAGGAATTCTAGTAATCTGAATTTTACTTTGATACCTGAATATTAACTGAGATGCTTTACATCACTTTTTTAAAGATTTATTTATTTTGTATTGTGGTGATATATTGTGTACCCTAATAACATTTGCCTTAATATCAGAAAACAAAACAAGCCACTAGATTAAACATAGAGGCCAGGCAGTGGTGGCACACACCTTTAACCATGCACTGAGGAGGCAGAGATCTGTCTGGATCTCTGAGTTCAAAGCCACCCTGGACTACATGAGATTGACTCAGTCTAGGAGACAAACAAAGCCAGGCAGTGGTAGCATATACCTTTAATCCCAGTACTTGGGAGTCACATGCCTTTAAGCCCAGCACTAGGAAGGTTAAGACAGAAAATGAAATGGCTGGGCAGAGAAAGGTATATAAGGCATGAGGAGACGGGAACTAGGCCCTTTTAGCTGAAGCCTTTTTGATTGAGGAAAACCTTTTGTCTATAGGTATTTCAGTTGGAGCTCTTTCAGGCTGAGGAGTTGGTGGGGTAAGAGGAAGTGGCTGTGGCTTGTTCTGTTTCTTTATCTTTCAACATTTACCCAAATATCTGGCTCTGAGTTTTTTATTCCTTTAGAAATTCGAGTTACATTGTATATGTGGATGTTTTGTGTGCATGTACATCTATCTATCTTCACACAAGAAGAGGCCATCTGGTCCAAGGAAACTACAGTTATAGATGGTTGTGGGCCAACATGTGGTGGCTGGAAATTAAACTCAGGAGCTCTGAAAGAGCAGCTAATGCTCTTAACCACTGAACCATCTCTCTAGCACTCATTTTAGTCCTTTTTAAAAATTGGATTCATGTATGTTTTAGTTTTTGAATGATTACTTGCCCTCATGTATGTGCACCACATATGTGCAGTGCCTGGGGAGGCCAGAAGAGGACATAAGATTCTGTGAAACTACAGTTATATTGTGAGCCACCACATGGGTGATGGAAACCAAACCTGGGTCCTCTGTAAGAGTATCAAAAAATTTTACCTGCTGTGCCATCTCTGTATGCTTTTATCATTTTTTAATGTGATAGTATGGCAAAGCACTAAATGTGGAGGAGGTATTTTTTTTTTAAGATTGTTTTATTATTAACCAAACACCAAGTTCCTGAGTCCTTACTGAATCAAGACTTAATGTATGCTGCTTTTATTTTTTATGATGTACACAAAAAGGAGGAAAATTGGACTAATACTAATAAAAATGAAATGAAAGTAAGTCAGTGCATGTTGACTCATACATTTAAATGAACAAGTAAGGGCTTTAAAGCAGGCATTCCATATATGTTCAAGGAACTATGAAAAATATGATTATGATTAATGAACTGGCAAGAAATTTAGCCAGAGAAATGGGAACTATAAAACAGAAGAGTGTATTGTTAACCAGACTTGGAAGGTAGAGTACATCAGAGAATAATTTTAAGAAACTCTAAGATACTTTGCCACCTGATTTATTTCATAATACATTCTGTCATGAAGGTCCATCCATTCTGTAACAATTGTTAGTATTTAATGTTTGTAATAGTTGAGTAGTGTTTACTACATACGTGTGTGCATGTATGGCACATATACACATCTTATTTTCCCCATCCACTCACCCACTGATAAAGAATTTGTTTGAATTAGTATCCTGGCTATTGTAAAAAGTAATACATGGGAATTAAGGTGTATCTTCTTGATACACTGATCATTCTTTTAGGAATAATCTCAATAGTAACGCTGCTCAGTCATAAAGTACTTCTACTTTAAAAGGTTTTTGAAGGAGTTTCCATATTATTTTCCAAAATAGTCACATTGATTCGCACTTCCTCTAACTGTGTGACTTACAGTCTTCCAAGCACCAGATGATCTGCTCATATGTGAAAATTAAAAGTGTTGATGTCATAGGAGTATGGAGTGGTAGTTACAAGGGAATAATAGTAAGGAAGCAAGGAGGGTGGGAATGCTTTGTAAATCCATTGTTACAGTAGGATGGGAATGAGTTCTGTTGCTCCAGGGCAAACCAGGGCAAACACGGTTTACAATAATGCATTGTTTTTCTCAACACAGAATATTCTTTAAACTTTATCAAGAAATGATAAGATTTATAAGTCAGGGTGGTATACACTAGTAATCCAGGTTTTAGGAGAATGAAGCGGGGCATTATGAGTTCCAAGTCAACATGGGCTACTTAAGAAAACCCCATTTCAAAGACAAAGCAAAAGAAAATATAAAAGAGACAAAAATGTAAGTTCATTGATGTTAACTACCTAGGTCAATCTTTATGAGATGTATACATGAATCTAATTTTGCATTATATCTTGTGAAAATGTATACAGTAGGGTAGATGAAATGTTTTGAATATCTGCTCAGAATGAAAACACATGTATAAATGTTTATTTTATTTTAGTTAAAATCTGCTAAAGTAAATATTTGTATTATTTATTGCATTTTAAAGTTAATATACAAATTTTGATAAAATATTATTTTATGCATTCAGTTATTCACAAACAGAAGAAAGTCTTGACAAGCAAATTTATTACAAGGAATTTGACCAAAGTCTTGATATGGGAGTGGTCACTCATGACATAATATGTATGTTCTAGTCCCAGAACCATCAAATAGTTCCCAGATGAAGTTTGTTCTCTGTTTTGAAGAGCCCATTGGGGGGAAAAATATGTGGTCCCCGTGTTACAGTCTATGAAAAGTTAATTTGTAATTGTCATCTAGTGTCAACAACCTAAGGCTCAGTGATCATGAACTCATTTGGATAGAAGACACATTCTTCCTGTGTGGTAATATTGTGTTCCCCAAAATATTGTGCACCCTAATAAACTTATCTGGGGTCAGAGAACAGAACAGCCACTAGATATAGAGGCCAGAAAATGGTGGCACACACACACCTTTAATGCTAGCATTTCGAAGGCAGAGAACCGCAGAGATCCGTCTGGATCTCTGTGAGTTCAAAGCCACACTGGAAACAGCCAAGCATGGTGACACAAGCCTTTAATACCAGGAAGTGATGGCAAGAAGCAGAAAGGTATATAAGGCACGAGGAACAGGAACTAGAGCCTTTTTAAGCTTTTAGCTTTTAGCAGCAGTTCAGTGGAGATCCATTTGGATGAGAACACATTTGGAGGCTTCCAGTTTGAGGAAATGAGATCGGATGAGGAACTGGTGATGTGAGGAAGCTGTGGCTGTTTCTGTTTCTCTGATCTTTCAGCGTTCACCCCAATACCTGGCTCCAGTTTTGTTTTTATTAATAAGACCTTTAAAAATTCATATTACATTCCTGGGCACTAACAGGCCAGGTAACTTCATGGAGGCTCTTTGACTATGGGTGCCTAAGAATGGAACCTTCCAGGCTACACCTTTGTATGTTCATTCTTTCATTCCTGTGCAAACCCTCATTTGTGTTTTGTGTCTACTGTCAACATATTTCTTGAAAATTATTAGCATGGAGCTAAGAAAACATGTAGGAAAATTCATTCTATAAATTTTTTGAAAATCTATAGCCCAGGCTGGTCTCCAACTCCTGATCTTTTTGACTTTGTTTTCTGAGTGCTGAGACTATAAGTATGAGCCAACATGTTCAGACAGAACCCTCCAATTTTTCCCTAAATTTATCTATTTCCAGTAATAATTTAAAATGTACACATCCCTATCCTCTACAAAAATATCATCAATATTTGAATGATATCTATTTTTAACTTTTACAATATTCAAACTTTTTAGAAATAAAATTCACAATAGTCCAGGAAATAAATATCCCCTTGGGCATATAGTTAATGAAAATCTATTTTTTTCTATTTCTGTTTATATAATTTTACTTATTAGATACATAGGCATTTTATAAACAAGATATATAAAGTCCAATAAAAATTCTCCTTGGAAATATAGTTTGTGGTAATTAAAACATCAATTATTTAAGTGAGAAATAACACAGTATGCTACATACTGAGAAATTTGTGAAAGCAGATTTACATAATTGAAGCAAAAATTAAGCTAGAAACTAAATTATAAGGGTAGATATTTTACTATACTTTTTTTTTCAAGCATACCACTAAAAAATGATGACAGAAAAGAAAAGTACATTTAATCTACCCATTTAATCAAGATGGAGAAGTTTTGCTATATGCTCCAGAGATGATTATATTGTTTGTCTTCATGTACAAACGTACATTTTTTCATTGTTTTATGAAGTATGTTTCAGATATTTTTTATATCTTTGAATGAAATGAAATATATTTTAATTATTAACCCCTCATTACATGATAAAATTAAGAGAATTTCTAAAGTGATCAGCTGCCACTGACATTTTAAAACTCTGTTCTGTTTAAGTTTGGGATATCAGGTTTTCTCTGTTCAATAGATTCATAGATATCTTAGAAATCAGATAATCTGAGCAGGCTTATGATGGGAGGTTGGTTGGTAACCTCCATGTGAGTCACACAGTAAGCATTCTCCCCAAACTTGGACCGTTCTTGTAAATACTGTAGGTGGCTTCACTTGACATGTGAAGGTTATGAGAACTCTTACAGACGTCCAACATGAGGGACTACCAAGAATAGATAACAATCTTTTGTTTAGTATGCATAAAGACAAAGAACTCCTCCACAAAGTATTAACAAAGGTAAATAAGTTCACAAAAGAATTCTGCTAATTGAGATCCATCTTAGGAGTGTAGTTTTTGCTTAGGCTATCAATGGCTACTTTAGGAAAAGGAGGAACAAAAGATATCACATTCCTGTCTATTTGTAGCTTAAGACAATGAGAGACATCCCTCTCATAGCCAGCTCCATAGCTCTAGCAACAAGAAAGAACTTGTCTCAGAGCACCCAACTGAGCAGGTATCCCAGACAAGGCTTGCCTTTCGATAATGTATTTGATGGTACTGGAACACCCCTTAGAATAATTCTTAGGAAGAGCCAATACTACTCATCCTACTGTGAAAACATACAAAAGAAACTCCTTCCTCATGTCCCTGACAGTCATTTTCCTAGGCTGGCCCATCTTCTCTCTCTGAGAAGCATCCACACACTAAAGACAGTTACCTGAGGTGATCCACATTTTAACAAATCCACTTCAGAACCAGAGCAAGAGATCTTCTCTTTTTTACTAAAATAACTTTGAGTTTTTCTTTTTCTATTAAGAGATTGTATGATGACCATACGGAAACTTTATAGAACTGCATTACTTAGAATGTGTTTTATAACTATAAATCATTTTAATATAAATTGCATATTAACTCTCCATATCATGTTCTATTTGTAGATAGTGCAATTACAGTAGTTGATTCTTGCAGGCAGGGTCATCACAAGAAGAAACAATAGGACAAATGTTACATCCTTTTCCTTGTAAAGTAATTGTGATTTGAATTTTTCATTTGTTTGTATTTAAGTGGCTCTAAAATATTACAAGCTGATACTTCATAGGATTATAACTCTTAAGATCATATTTTATAAATCTGTTTTATAGAAATGTGAGTGATATTATTTTCTCATTTGTTTCCTACACAGTAAAGTTATGCAATTTGTTACTATTACTATGTAGTATAATTTTCTGATCTGGAAACAGAAATACAGAGACAGAAAAAGAAACCTGAGGAATTGTATTACTCAGTAGAAGCATATATGCTTAATATGCATTCGGTCTTGGGTTCAATTTCTGACACCAGATAAAATTTTATCTAAAATATAACATTTTAAAATATGGATCTTATTAATTTATCTCTCTGCATTAATTGCAATTATACAGTTGTTAATATAGAAACTTGGTAAAATTATAATTGTTAGTATAAGGTTTTATAACATTCATAGTATACACAACTTGAATAAATCATTTCCCATTATTGTAGTTTTAGATTGCTATAAGAATAACGTTTTGGTTATTGCTCCTCAAAATTTCCATACAACACAAACTACAAAAAGAGTTTTATTCCAGTGACCTTGGAGTTGGAGACACTTGAAACTCAAAGCTTATTTTTATTTAGATTACTTATGTATCATTATATGCTAACAATGATATGCTGGTTTAAATAAAAAAATAGATCAGAGAAAGATGATGTCATTTTAAGTTACCAAAAAAGTTGTTCAACAAAATGTGAATATATAACAAAGGAGCTGGGCAGGAGACAACATCTCACGTACATATGTTCGAGATATTCAGATTACTCTCTTTAAATATTTTTGTTCTTTTCCTGGTGCCCAAACACTTTTTGTGTCAACATATCAGTCACAATTCTGAAATATATACAGGCAATTCTGAAATATATACAGACAATTCCGTTAGTAAAATCCCCTCTCTACAGAAATGTGGCACTAACCTAGGAGAAGAGGAAACCCAAACTCAAGGATGCTACTGTCTTTCTGTCTCCCATAAAGTTTGTGTTAGGGAGCATGGGTCCATGAGATCACTGATAAAGTCACAGTCCACACATATGAGATTGCAGGAAGTCTGTGATTGAGGGTTAGGATAGTAGAATTTCATCCCTTTGTTAATCATATTATAATGTAATATTAAAATGAGATATTGTAACAGGATAATGCAATTGGTTACTAAAATGAGATATGCATCTGATAATGACTGTATGTCTTATATCTCAATTACAAAGTTTCTAGGGAAACATTAACACAGCATAGAATAAATAAAGATATCAAAGAAATGTAATTTCCTGTCTACTCACATGAAATGCCAATTTACCTCATTACCTTTTACACTGCATAACACTTTTGACTTTCGAACAAAACTCTAAAAGACAATATCCTATCATATTTTAATCAGACTTTTGCATGATTTTTTTTCTTCTTTAAAAAGAGAAGACCACAGTTTGCAGAGACAAGTGTACAAACAGACAGCAGGTTCAGGAAGACATGCTTGACATCAGTAGTCACCGGGGAAGGTGAATTCAGCCCACCTTGAGACTTCACTTCTCCTCGTTAGAGTGACTACGATCCAAATACAGAAGATCAAAAAGGGTTGGCAAGGAGGAAAAGAAGAATCCTGTAAGCCAATAGTGGGAATCCGAAGTAGTGGGTGTGCCATATGGAAAACAGATGGAGTTCCTGAAAGATCTGAAATTAGTAATGAATATAGGTTTCATGACATCTGTAATACTGGTTTACTTTTCATATGCATGTGAACATGTGACTTTAACCTAACATATCCCTAAGGCCGTCCCACCTAGGACTTGCATCAATGCACAGTTGTCTGTCTCTCATGCATAAACCCTTCATATTATTATTAAATCTTGTTGCTGTTTATTTTTGTATAGGTATGTGTGGTTATAGATGCATGTGTTCTGTGTATTTTATTTTGCTCCTTGGACAATACTATAGGAAATATATTTTGGGAGACAGAAATCAATGCAGCTTTTAGCATCTATTTCTCTGATGCATTGTAACTCAGTGGTAGAACGCCCACATTAAATCCTGAGACCCTAGGTACAGTGCCTAGTTTTATCAAAGAGGAAACAAAACCAAGTAAATATTCAGTATACATAATTATTAGAGCATTATATTACAGTCTCATATATGTGAACTTCTTCTGGTTCATATATTGAATGCTTTGTATCTACCTGGCAGTACTGTTTGGAAGGTAGTAGAAATCTTGAGAAAGAAGCCTCGCTGGAGAAAGCAAGTTACAGGAGACATGCCTTGAAAGCTAATAGCTGACACCATTCCTCCCACTCTGCTTCCCTTCTTCAACCCTAGCTCACACCACCACAATGTTATATGTGAGCATGTAGATTCAAGAAACCACGGAAAATATGAACCCTAAATAATCTCCCATGTTTCTAAGCTATTACTGTGAAGTATTTGATTATAGCAACAAAAACCAACTAGCTCATAGAGCAATTGTTTCAGCATTCGATTTGACTTTTTAGAAGTTGATAAGCAAAATTGTAAGTGTATAAGACACACAAAAAATAAAAGTTCGAACACAGCCTCTTTTGTACAAAGATTTGTTATATTTTTATTTTTTATGTTTTGTATATTTTTCTTTTATTTTTGAGATTATATTATCACTTCTCCATTTCCTTTCTTCCCTCCAAACCCTCCATACAAACAAGCTTCCTCACTCTCTTTCAAATTCATGAACCCTTTATTTATTAATTGAGTGCATATGTACACACACACACACACACACACACACACACACACACACACACATTTATCCCACTAGGCTGATATGGTATTATTTGTATATATGTTTTCAGTGTTGACCACTTGATATTGTATAAACAATTGGTATGCTCTTCCTGGGGAAGCACATTTGTTCCAATTTCAGCATTTTTCTTTATAACTTTTTTTTTTCCATTTTACATACCAACCACAGTTCCCTCTCCCTCCCCTCCTCCTGCTTGTCCTCCACCTCCCCCATTCACTCCTCAGAGAGGGTAAGTCCTCCCATGGGGAGCATGGGGAGTCTACATAGGCTGGTACATCAAGTTGAGGCATGACCAAGCCCCTCCCTACTGCATCAAGGTTGAGCAAAGTATCACTCCATAGTCAATGGGTTCCAAAAAGCCAGTTTGTGCACTAGGAATAAATCCTGGTCCCACTGCCAGGGCCCCACAAACTGTCCAAGCCACACAACTGTCACCCACATTCAGAGGGCTACTTTCAGCATTCTTTAGTTGCCTGTACTTCTTTGTTGAGTGTTGTTTATTTTGCTGTTTTGCGGGGCTCGCCATTCTGCTCTCAAATAAAATACAGGAAGGTTAATTCTTACTTATAAATACCCAGCCTTAGCTTGGATTGTTTCTTGCTAGCTTTCCTTAACTTTTATTATCCAATCTACCTTTTGCCTTTGGGCTTTTCCCCATTCTCTTACTTCTGTAAAACTTACTCTTACTCCGTGGCTTGCTGTGTAGCTGGGTGGCTGGCCCCTAGAGTCCTTATTCTCTGGCTACTTCTACCATTTTCTCTGATATTTCTCCTTCTATATATTCTTTCTGCCTGCCAGCCCCACCTATCCTTTATTCTGCTTTACTATTGGCTGTTCAGTTCTTTATTAGACCATCAGGTATTTTAGACAGGCAATGTATCACAGCTTCACAGAGTTAAACAATTGCAACATAAACAAAAGTAACACACCTAAAAATAATATTCTACAACAGTTGAGGCCTTATGGTTGTTCACCTGTTCACTTTGGAATGTCTATTGTTTTTGTTGTTATTGTTTGGATATTTGTTTTCTGTGTTATAGTTTGTTTTTTGTTTTTTTTTTTTTGAGACAAGGACTGTCTATGATGTAGCTGTGGCTGTCTTGGAACTTGCTATGTAAACCAGGCTGGCCTGAAAATTCACAGTGATTCACCCGACTCTTCCTCCCAGGGCTGGGATTAAAGGCGTGTACTGCCACATCTGATTTACCCTGTTCATTGTTGTTATTGTTCTGTTCATGTTTGAACAGTCATGTTGGTGAAACTTCAGGGGTGTAGTTTCTGACATTACTAGGAGATACAATCTCACAACAGATTCCCCAGTACTCTGATACTCTTGCTCTTACAATCTTTCTGTGGTCTCACCTGCAAAGTCCTCAGAATGTCAGGTAGTTAGGGGTTATTTTGTAGATGTGTCCCTTGGGACTAGGCTCCACAACTCTGTATTTTGGTTAATTGGGATTTTCTATAGTGGTCCCCATCTGCTGAAAAGAGAAGTTCCCTTGAAGGAACTACACTTAACTGTGGGTACAAGGACACCCACTTAGAGTATAGTTAGGGATTACGCTGGTTTGGTAAATTGATGACTATGAATTCTCCTCCAAGATCTATGGCTTCACTAGCCCTGGGGAGTTGACTAGGTTTTCCGTACCAGGCATAAGTTCCTTTTTTAAAGTGAATCATATGTTCAATTATAGAACTGCTGGTTAGCATACTGCACACATTGAGTTATCTGCCCTACTAGTCAGTGATGTGCTTCCTAACTGGGTGGGACTGTTTGTTATCATGCCTTTGGAAACTTGCAGAGCACCTTCTGATGCCATGAAAGCTAGTCCTCAGGGAGGAGGTAATCAAGCCAGTTCTAGCTCAGGGGCCTCCGGGCCCTCTATCTGAAGTGCACAGTGTCGTCAGCATAGAAATTTACCTTCCACTTCTAGGGAAACAATTTAGTCCCATAGAAATATAACCTGTATGTTTTGGGCAGTTCTTGAACAACCCTGAACAACTCAAAAGAGGGATTCATAAGCCTTTTGCTTGGGTTTTTGATAAATTGTCTTTGGTTCTTTGAGAGAGAATTGTTAGCCCATATGAGAAAGCTTTGTTTAAACTATGTATGTGCATTTATACTTGCATTATAGATTTTTTGGTAATTAGTTAATGTTATGATTACTTAAGACTTTTCAAATATCCTTACTTTCATTCTTGTTTTTTTTTTTTCCAAATTTTTGAGTTGCATCATTAGGTCACTGATTTGAGCTCTTTGTGATTTCCTTGTTATAAATGTAAGCACTTAGTGCTATTAATTTCCCTCGTAGAACTGTTTTCATTGTGTCCCAGAGGTTTTGTTGTATTGTGTTTCCATTTTCATTCACTTCCAGGACATTTGTTAATTTCTTTCTTTGTTTCTTCTCTGACCCATTCTTCATTTAATTCCATTAGTTTAATTTCTATGAGTTTGTGTATTTGCTAGAAATTGATTTGCTTTCTATCTTACATTTTATTGCATTGTGGTCTGATAGGATACAAGGGATCATTTCAATCCTTTTTCTTTTGTACTGGTTTGGTTTGTGTCCTAGAATGTAGTCTATTTTAGAGGACTTCCCATTGTTGTTGAGTAGATATGTATTCTTTCCTGTGAATAGTCTATTCCAAAGATATTTGCTAAGTGCAGTTGATGTGTGGTGTCAATTAGTTCTGATTTTCCTTTTGTTTGTTCTTTGTCCAGATTACCTGCATTGGAGAAAGTGAGGTATTGAAATAACCTATCAATAGATTGATATTAATCTTATTGGGTTTATTTAATTATTTAATATTATCTAATTAAGTTTATTATAATTAAATAACAATAAATTTAATTTATTTAATTTTACTATAATTAAGTAATTATAAATTTTTAATTTTGTAATTTTAAAATTTATTAATTAAAATCATTTAATAATTTAATTATTAATTACTGGATTTAAAACCAATAGTACATTTTTTTCTTACAAAATTGGGCACCCCAACTTGGTGAATATATGTTTAGGATAGTAATATCTTCTTGGTTAACTCTTCCTTTGATTAGGATGAAGTGTCCATCTTTATCTCCTCTTTTGTCAGATACTGAGATAGCAACACCTGCTTGCTTCCTGGTCCCATTTCATTGAAATCCTTTAGTCCATTCTTTTTTCTAATGTGTTGCCTATCTTTAAAATCAAGATGCATTTCTTGCAGAGAACAGAGAGATGGAATTTGTTTCTTCCTCCTTTTAGTGAGTCAGTGTTTTTGACTCAAGTATGAAGGGCATTGATATTTAAAGTTAATGTTGAAAGGTGTTTGTTGTGGCCATCATTTGTTCATTATTGAGGTTTTTTTAAGTGATGTTGTGTTTTAATAATTATAGCTGTGTAATTCTCTCCGAAGTCTCTTGGCTATCTATGCTCATTCATGTCCTCAGCTCAAAATATTGCTTCCTCTATTTTCCTTAGGGATTACTGGATATAATTCTTTAGGCTGTTTATATCATGGAAAGTTTTTCTTTCTCTTTCAACTATAGTAGATGGTTTTTCTGGGTATATAATTCTAGGATTTGTTTCATTCTCTTTTATGACTTGGAATGCCTTGTCTGGGTGCTTCTGAATTTCAAAGTTTCCATTGAGAAATCAGCTGTTATTATAATAGATTTTGCTTTATAAGTGACTTGTGTTTTTTCTTTTAGCTTTTTCTTTGCTGTGTATACTTAATGTTTTAACTATGGTAGGCAATAGAGATTTTATTTTCTGGTCTTGTCTATTTTGTGTTCTGGATTGTAGTGATGTATTCTGTACCCTAATAAACTTGTCTGAGGATCAAAGGATAGAGTCAGTCACTAGATTAGACATAGAGGTCAGGCAGTGGTGGCACACACCCATAATCCTATTACTTGGTAGGCAGAGATCCGTCTGGATCTCTGTGAGTTCAAGGCCACACTGGACACAGGGCCAGGGAGTGGTGGCACACACCTTTAATCCCAGTACTGGGAATCACACATGCCTTTAATCCTAGGAAGTGATGTCTGAGCAGAGAAAGGTATATAAGGCATGAGGAAACAGGAACTCACTCTCTTTAGGCTGAGGGTTTCATAGAGGTAAGAACTAGTGGCTGGCTGTTCTGCTTTTCTGATCTTTCAGCTTTCACCCTGATATCTGGCTCTGGGTTTTTTTATTAAAAAACCATCTAAGATTCAGACAGCATTGCATGCTTCTTATATATGCATAAGTGTATCTTTTCTTAGTGTGGGGAATTTTGCTTCTGGGGTCTTGGTGAATACATGTTCTATGTTATTGCCAGTGAATTGGGATTCCACTCCTTCATCTACGTCCATAATTCAAAGGTATTTTAATGTAGTCCCATATTTTCTGTATGTTATTTTCCTGTGTTTTCCTTTTAAAGTTTTCATATCCCTTGCTTATTTGGTCTAGATTCTCTACTTTTGAGTTCTGATATTTTTTCTTCTCCTTTCTTCATTCTACTCATAGGCTTTCCTTGAGTTTTCTAGGTGATCTTTTGGGGTTTTCAATTCCATCTTTATTTCGGCTTTAGTTCTCTTCAATGTTTCTACCTTCTCATTGAATTCTATCCTCACATCCTGCATTATCTACAACATTTTTGCCGCCTGTATGTTTGTGCTTTCTTGGGCATCGCTCACGCATTTATTCTCCTAAAGCTATTTCATTGAGTTGTCTCTTTGTGTCTTTATTTTTTATAATGTTTATGATTTGTTATCTTAACCTCTGTGTCCTGAAGTTCATCTAGGTCACTCCCTTTGGCAAGCATCTGTTCAGGACTGGAAGGTTTTGAACAGAAGATATGAACTTGATGTTTCATATTGTTCATACTTTTTTCAAAAGATTTGGGCTATGGGCTTTTTTTGTGAATTTTAAATCTGATATGGACAGAGCAGGTAGAGGGAAAATTGGATATGTGGGTGAGTTGGGTCTAGAGGTTGGATATGACATGGGTGGGATTCAGTCATGTGGACAGAAGGGACTGGGCTGGTATACAGGATGTGTTTCCTGGTCCAAGCCTGGAGTGGGGGCGTAGATCTGGCTGGGTCAAAAGTTTTGATGTGGTATAGGAAGGACCTGTGCTGTTGTTTAGGGATTGTTCTAGCAGAAGCCTAGAGTTCCATTATTGTACAGGCCGGAAACGCCAGACTAGGTTGGGCTCTGAATGTGGATCCAGGGCAAGATCTGACAGTTGGGGAGGTCAAGTAGACTCACTGTGTTAGATTTTCTAGAAAGTGGTTTGTTGTTTGGCTGTATAGAGAAGTTGAATGAGGCACAGAAGGGACCGGTGGATGGTGGCAGATATGGAGCTTCTGGCAGGAACCTACAGGCTGTTTCTGGTATAGACACAATTTGCTGGACTAGGCAGGGTCATTAGAAGTGGGGCCTGGGCAAGATCAGGCCAGTTCGGGGAAAGTCACAAATAGAGAGGTCAGGGAGACATGCTGCAGCATACTTTCACAAAGGTGGGAGTAGGTCTGGCTGAACACAGCTTCATGACAATACTTTTGATTATGTAGTTTATATATACACCATGAAAGTGAATTCTGTTTGTGCTCTGATTTATTTTCTGATTGCCTAGAGATGGAGAGGAAAATTGTTGACATTTACAAGATATCTACTTTACATAAGCATAGCTATGATGCATTGAATAGATAACTTTGCTTTCTCATATAATGGAAAAGTTGAGAAAAATCACTCTTCCTGACAAAACATTGATGATGATATTATGCAGCTCAAATGGTTTTGGATTTAATACCATGTTATAGTATACATTTACTGGGTCAGATATTGTAAGACATAAACTCTCCTGGGAATATTGCTTCAAGTCAAACTTGTAAGAAAGGAGAATTAGCTTTGAGACATTGTATCTGCAGTTTCACAGTGAGACTTTTTCTCAGTAAAATTACTGAATTCCACTGGCTAATTGAAGGTGGGCGATGCCCACACTTAGATAGTAACCCAATTCATCTTTGGCCTCTGCTATCTTCATATTAGACTGTGTTCCTTTGTATCCCACACTCTAACACAAGCCTCTTTTCTTCCATTCTCTTAATTGTCAACTTTTCTTTCTTTCAGTGCAGTTAGGTCCCCTGAAACCAAAGATAGAAATGAATTCACAAATTACCAGTGACACTCCTAGAATTAAATTTATGCTTTCTGTAAAAGAACTATCCACAGTACAGAATTTACATCAGTCAGACATTGGGGTTCTGTTTTCTGCTAAAATCTCAGGCAGATTTTAGTTTGCAAGGACAGTTACCCTTCTAATCCTTGTCATTTAATATAGTCCATGCCTTTACAAGCCTAATATATTTTTATACATATTTGTTTATGTGTGTTAGTTTTTGGTGTACATGTTCACACAAAGCATGTGCTCATGAAGGTATGTGTGTACATAAGCATAAATGCTTGTGAAGCCCAGAAATTAGTTCAACACCTAATTTCTTCCCCCTTATTTATGGATACATAGTCTCCCACTGTATGTATGGAACTCATGGAATAACCTAGGCTTGCTGGCAGTAAGCTCCAGAGATCCTTATGGACACATGCCACTGTGTACAGCATTTACATGTATCTGAGAATCCAAACTCAAGTTCTCGTGCTTGTCTGGCATGAACATTATTGACTTAGCCATCTCTTCAGCCCCTTACACGTATTTTCAACCTTTTTGTAGAAGTATCAGAAATGAGTTCAATTAATTTAATTATATTCTTTAATAAATCAAAATGGAATTATATTACCAATTAACTCATATAATTATTATTAGTGGTGTTCTTGCCATTACTTTGTTGTATTAAGCATTTAAAGTAATCATTTATTTTATGCTGTGAGCCTTTGGACTCAGAGCAACCACATTCTAACTTCTCAGTGTCTAAATGGTGCAGAAGGTAGCATATCTATCAGACAGGGAAGCCTAAGTGAGTCACAAACTCTGAAATCTGTATCAAATAGCCCAGACCTCCAGGAAATTAGGAAGGCAGTTGAGGCATAATAGGAATTGCAAAAAAAAAAAAATAATAAAACCTGAGGGCATTTTGACCCTGTGAATATAAGAATCACATTAACACTTCACCACCACCTTTCATAATGAGAGCCTGGGTGCCATCTTTGCTCTACCTCATTTCCTCAGTAGAACTTCCCTTCCTAATTTCTATTGTTCCACAGCTCTTCTAACATCAGCATGAAATGTTATTTTTCTCTGTAGCTGAATCAATTTCCCATGTTTATTGACATTTCCACTGTGGTATTTTAAGCTACAATCCTGTCTACATAAACCCATCAACTGTACCTTTTCAAATATTGTATCTTTCTTCCTCTGAATGGAACTTAACTTAAAAAAATAATCAAGAAGTAAGGAAGCCTGCAGTAGAGGGGAAGGAAGGCTTGCAGGAGCCAGTAGGGTGAATAGTACCACAAGAAAACTCACAGAACCAGCTAAACATGGTTCATGGGGTTCACAGAGACAGAACAGACAACCAGGGAGCCTGCAAGGCACTGACCTAGGCACTCTGCATATATGTTTCAGTTGTTTAGCTTGGTCCTCACAGGACTCCTAACAGTGGGAGGAAGAGCTATCTATGACTCTTTTACTGGCTTTTGGGACCCTACTTCTCCTACTGGCTGGGTCACCTTACCAGCCTTAATACATGGGGAGGGGCTTAGTCATACTGCAATATGATATGCCATGCTTTGTTGATACTCATGGGAGACCTGCCCTTTCCTAAACTGAAATGCATGAGGAGTAGATTGAGGCGTGGGAACAGAGCGGGGTAGGGGCAGGAAATGGGAGGATAGTATGGAGGGGAAACTGCAGCCAGGATGTAAAATGAATAAATAAATAAATTTATTTTTAAAAATTGCAAAATCTAAAAGAAATGGAAAAATTTAAGTATCGTTATTTGCAGATGACATGATAATATACTTATGCAACCCCCAAAATTCTACCAAGGAACTCCTACAGGTGACAAACACCTTCATCAAAGTAGCTGATTACAAAATTAACTAAAAAAAAAATTTAGCCCTCTTATATACAAATGATAAAAGGGCCGAGAAAGAAATCAGGGAAATAATATCCTTTACAATATCCACAAAAAATATAAAATATCTAGGGATAACTCTAACTAAGCAAGTAAAAGACTTGTATGACAAGAACTTCAAGTCTTTGAAGAAAGAAATTGGAGAAGATATTATAAGATCCATATGGATTGGTAGGATTAAGATAGTAAAAATGGCCAGTTTACCAAAAACAATCTACAGATTCAATGCAATCCCATCAAAATTCCAACACATTTTTTACAGACATTGAAAGAATAATAATCAACTTCACATGGAAAAACAAAAACTCTGGGATAGCTAAAAGAATTTTGTACAACAAAAGAACTGCCAGAGGTCTCACCACCCCTGATCTCAAACTCTACTACACAAGTGTAGTAATGAAACCAGTATGGTATTGACATAAAAACAGACACACTGACAAATGGAATCAAATCAAAGACCCAGACATAAATCCACATACCTTAGACATTTGATTGTTGACAAAAAGCCAAAACTAAACAATGAAGGAAAGAAAGCATCTTCAACAAATGTTGCTGGCATGACTAGATGTCAGCATGTAGAAAATGCAAGTAGATCCATATCTATCACCCTGAGCAAAACTCAAAAAATCCAAGTGGAATCAAAGACCACAATGTAAGTGAAGATACACTGAACCTGATAGAAGAGAAAGGGAGAAGTAGCCTTGAATGCATTGGCACAGGAGACTACTTCCTAAATATAACACCAGTAGCACAGACACTGAGACTGACAATAAATGGGACCTCCTGAAACTGAAAAGCTTCTGTAAGGCAAAAGAAAAGCTCAATAAGACAAAATGGCAGCCAGCAGAGTGGAAAGACATCTTCACCAACTCCTCATCAGACAGAGGGCTGATCTCCAAAATACATAAAGAGCACAAGAAACTAGATATCAAAAAACATAAACAAAATCAAAAAATACAAATAATCTAATTAACAAATTGGGTACAGACCTAAACAGAGAATTTTCAACAGAAGAATCTCCTTGGCCAAAAGACACTTAAAATTATTCATCATCCTTAGCCATTAGGAAAATGCAAATCAAAATGACTCTGAGATTCCATCTAGCATTGTCAGAATGGCTAAGATCAAAAATACAAATGACAGCTTATACTGGAGAGGATATAAAGCAAGGGGAACACTCCTCCATTGCTGGTGGCAGTGCAAACTTGTACAGCCAGTTTGTAAATCTATAAGGTGGTTCCTCAGAAAATTGGGAATCAATCTACCCTCAAGACCCAGAGATACCTAACTCTTGGGCTTTTACCCAAAGGATGCTCAATCATACCACAAGGATACTTGCTCAACTATGTTCACAGCAGCTTTATTTTGAATAACCAGAACCTGGAAAAAACCTAGATGCCCCTCAACAGAAGAACAGATAAAGACAATGTGTTACATTTATACAATGGAGTATTACTCAGCTGTTAAAAACAATGACATCAGGAAATTTGAAGGCAAATGGATGTAACTAGGAAAAATCATCATGAATGAGGTAACTCGGATCCAGAAAGACAAACATGATATTTACTCACTTATAAATGGCTATTAGCTATAAAGTAAAGGATAACCATGCTACAATCTACAGACGCAGTGTGGTTAGGTAACAAGGAAGGCTCAAGTGGGGGATGCATGGATCTTCCTGGGAATGGGAAATAAAAGATATCTTATGGGTAGACTGGGGTTGGGGGGCATGAGAACTTGATGGATTGGGTTGAGGGAGGGTGAAGGGGGAGAGCACTGAAAGAGATGACTAGAAAGGAGAACTTTTTGAGGTCAGATAGAAACCGGATGCCAAGGAAACTCCCACAAATCTACAAGGATGACCCCAGCTAAGACTGCTAGCAATGGTGGATACATAGCCTGAACTGGCCATCTCCTATGACCACATTAATGATTACCCCAGCTGTCATCAAAGAGCCTTCATCCAGTAACTGATGAAAACATATAGAGACTCACAGCCAAACATTATTCTGAGCTAGGGGACTCCAGCTGAAGAGAGGGAGGAAGGATTGTAGGAGGCAGAGGGGTCAAGGAAATCACAAGAAAACCCACAGAAATAACTAACCTGCCTCATAGGAACTCACGGAGCCTGACTCCAAAATAAAGGAGCCTGCATGGGACCCACCTAAACCTTATACATATATATGACAGTTGTATAGCTTGGTCTGTTTGTGGGACTCCTAACAATGGGAGCAAGTGATATCCCTCATGCTTTGTCTGGCTCTTGAGAACCTATTCCTCATACTGGGTTTCCTTGCCCACCCTTAATACCAGCAGAGGTGCTTAGTCTTACCACAAGTTGATATGCTATGCTTTACTGATACCCATAGGAGGCTTGCCAGTTTCTGAACAGAAACAGAGGCTGAGTGGATTGAGTGGGGATGGAGAGGAGGTAGAAGGAGAAGAGGGAGGGAAAACTGGTTGGGTTGTAAAATAAATAAATATATTAAATTTTTAAAAAAGAAGGAAAAGAATTTTTTAAAAAGTAGAAAATAACAACAAAAGAAGAGGTCTTTCTGCTCACAAAGTTATTGCTACAGAACTAATAAAAAAGTTGGATGAATGGACAAACATCCCCACCTTGATGAAACCTCAGACCCACAGTTCTTTCCTATCAAAAGTATTGCAAACCATCTGCTATGAGCATTTGGACCCATTGGCAACATCAAAGAGCATTGTGAGGTATGTTTTAAAACTTAGGATAGATTTCAATCACTGAAGTTCATTTATTTCACAAATTAGCTGGCCATAAATCTATCACTGATAACAAATCTTACATACTGCTTCATCAAAAGATAAGTTTTTATTGCATCTCAAATAGGGACACTTTTTGCTCTGCTGTCTCATATTCAAGCAAACATATATCTTGTTTATTAGAATTAGAATCATACAGATTTTACTGATTTACTATTATCACTGGGGACAATTTGACACATTCTGTTTTCCAAACACCATATGAGTATTTTCATGTCTTTAACATTTACAGGTTTTATATTAGAATAAGCATAAAGAAAAACTAGACTTCTGTTCAACGAAAGAGCAAGAAATTAGCATGTTGAATGATTTAAGGTTAAGTAGATAGAAATTAATTTTACTGAATTCATCAGACTATGAGGAAGTGAGTGGCAGCTTATAATCTTGTGCTCATGAATATAAATGTCATTTGAAATACAAAGTGGGATTGCTGGTTAGACACAATCTGCAATGGTGGTTCAGGTATTTCTTCTGTATTGGGTAACCAATCTTGCTTGGATAGATACAGATAGGTATGTAGGTAATAGATAGATAGATATAGATAGATAGATAGATAGATAGATAGATAGATAGATAGATAGATAGATGGATAGAAACTACATACATTCATAGATGCATAAATGATAGGCATGTAAAATAGACAATATACTGATCTGTACATAGGTGATAGGCAGACACACATATATGTGTGTGTATGTGTATATGTACATATATAGTAGATGGATATATTTTTTATATATAGATGATAGAGATATAATTACATTAATTAATGTCTTTAATATATATTTTGGTGTAGGAAGGTCATAAGAATCACTTTAAAATGTTCTTCGTGATCTAAACTTTACAAGAAATTTGTCACAACTGCTTTCCTAAGGTCAATGAAAAGTTGCTGGCCATTTGTTTTCTTATTAATTTAGCTGCATATTAAATGGTAAGGATAATGGTGTTAAAATTGCTGCTATCAGTGAGTATGTATAGTTTATTTGGGATTAAAAACTTGTTTATAGAAAATAATTGGTATAGAAGGTACATTTTATACTTTATATATCTTGGTAAAATAATTCAACTTCAGGTTTTGTTATAAATTGTATAGGCAGTATCATTCAGTTCCGACTAGCCTATGGTCCAGATTAACAGTTCACAGAACTCTCCATCTCAAGTCATACTCTCTATCAATGTACACAGTGGAAACAAAATCATCCACGTCCTAAAGAAGGCAAAACTGTGAAGGTTCAAGTCATCAGGATCTTTAGCTCTTGTTTCTACTCAGAAGACAACATTGCCAGATATGAAGGCCATCCAGAACTGCCTATCCATAGTCACCCAATGCTCATCACTTTAATAACATGAGGAGCTGGACCAACAGGATGTTCAGGGGGCAAAGGTGACTGACTGTTGCCAAGCCTGACAACACACACACACACACACACACATACAGTGCAAGGAATTTGAAGATAGTGAGAAGAGAATCTCTTTTATCTTTTTCGTCAGAGAAGACATTCCACACACCACTGCTAGAGTATAAATTGAGACTTTCAGAGAAGCGGGTCTCACACTTGATCAGAGTTAAAGTACAGTGTGTGGCCTCTTGACTAGGAAACTCCTTTTCTGTTTATCTTAACTTATTTGAACATTTATCTTTCTTTGTACCCACTAAGAATACTATTCATTTTCTCTTCTCTCTTTTAATTATATTTATCTCTTCATGTGTGTGCAAGTGAGAGGTGATTGTGCATAGGTATGCACATGCAAGCGGAGGTCAGAGGTTGATGTCAGGTGTCTTCTTCACTTGCTTTCCACATTTCCTTTCTGGAACAGACTCACCAACTGTCTAAACTTATTGGCCAGCTAGCTCCAGAAACACATCTGTAGCTACCAAACACAGTGTCTTACATGGGTGACAAGAATTGATTGGAACTTAGGTCCTCATGCTTGTCTGGCTTGCACGTTCCAGACTGAGCTATCTCCTTTCCCTTTCTCCTCTTCAATATTTCCTCTCCTCCTACTTACATGTCTGTCTGTGTATCAGAGAGTTCTTTGATGCTAGAGAAATCTTTGTAGTCTTTGGTTTAGCAGGACTAAAATGAACCTTGCATAGGATAAGGTATCAAATGCTAATATCTCCTTAGATGTGCATAGTGCTTTGAAGTTTAGAAAGTTTTAATTACATACATGAATATCTTTTGATCGCTTTAAATCTCCCCAAATCCTATGAGGCAGATGCTCTTAAAGATAACCAATGAGTCAAACTTCAGTAAAATCCTATATTCTTCAGTGTGAGAGAAGGAGTCATCTATACCTATAGCACACAACAAAGGTATGTGCTATGTGTGTGGAAACCAAAGGTCAAGGTTGGATATTTTCCTTGATCACTTTCTATCATATTCTTTAAGGAAGAGTCTCGCTGATACTGTAGCTTGTGGATTGACTAGGCTGTGTAACCAGTGAGCATCAGGCATTGCCTGTCTCTGTTACACCCGATGCTGAAATTACAGGCATGTCACTGTGACTGAATTTTACAAGGATCCTGGCAATCCAAACTTATGTCCTAATTAAGCACTTCACTGGTTGAACTGTTTATCAAGTATATTTTTGGTTTTGCCTTGTATACCTACAGAACAACTACATCTGATATAGCAGTGACACCTGCCCTTCCTGTTTACATACAGGATGCCAATAGCCATGATTCTTGAGTTCATGTTTGCTCCCTCTCACTTGGGTTCTGAAACCATCCGTTTTCAGTGTTCACCTATTACTGTTTTTGGACATCTGTATTACATTTTGTTCTTTAACCCCTCCCATAAGGTACTGTCCTTGAGATACGCATGCAAACCTGTCTTTGGGGTTCCTAGCTCATTGGTACAGGTCGTTTTTGTATGTGTGTGCATGTGATACTAAGTTGAGATACTTAAATCAGCTTTCAAACCCATCTTACAAACATATTTTTTCATAGTCATGTGACCATGCAACCAGTTTGGTAGGAAATAGATAGATGCCATAATTGAAATGATTATTCTTTGAGTTGCCATATTGATGTCCATATCATATGAAAATGCATTCTATCATTCAAATTTCCACATGTAAAATATTTCTTCTGATATAATTCTATCTCAATTAAACAAAACTGAAGGCGTTTTAAATCACACTATCATCAACAAGAGGAAACACAGTTTGTCAGTGGACCATAGAGTCTGATTCATGAATTTCCTTCCTTCTTTACTTGCTTCCTGTGTTTGTTCATTTGTTCCTTCCTTCTTTCCTTCTTACATATCTTCCTTCCTTCCTATCTTTCCTTTTCCCCTTTCTTTAGGTTTATTTAATAAGTGATCTTTTAAAACTGACCCTGGAATATTTAACATTACTTACAGCATCACTAATACCTGATAATGGAGAAAAAAATTAAACAAAGATCAAATAAATGGCCTGGAGAAAGTTCTTAATCATGTATGTATTCATTTCTCAGGGAGCTACACATATACATACTAGCATATACCAAATATAGATATCTGGCTGTATACACACACACACACACACACACACACACACACACATGCACGCACACGCACACATGCACACACACACACACACACACACACACACACACACAATTATTCAACGTGGACACCAAAGTCAACGGGAAAGTAACCAAACACACTTGTCTTTAAAAGTATCTATTTGGGCAACAATCATGTCTGTTTTTTAAAAGCTCAACTTGATGAAATGCAGGAAGAAATTTCATTTTAAAAATATTTTTAGACTTTAAACACCCACAGAGAACATTCACAGACCCTTTAAATCAGACAGAATGAAAATGTTCTGTCATATTTGGACCTAATGTTACAGCAACTTCTCATATTTATGAAAGTAGCAATAAAATCAATAACGTGAGTAACTTCATTTAAGTGTCTATTTTGCTATTTTATCTTGGCCTGGGGTATATTTCAAAATTAATGTGGTCATTAAAGTCCATTATATTGTGTCCACAGCAACAGTCATCATTTCAGTAATCATCACCTTTTAATGGTGCAGAGTGGTATAAATGTCAGTGCCCATTGCTACATCTCCATACATACTCATAAATGGACAGTCAAATGGGCCATCTTTCCTCCAACAATAATTAAGACATGTAGGTTCGTCCTACAGCAGCTAGTGTTAATAACTTTTTAAGCGAATAATGCTTTTCAAATGCTGACAGAGCAGGAAAGAAAAATATCTATGTTTATCATTCTTTTCAAACTAAATTCTAGAAATGCATTTAACATTTCACAAAATAAACATTTTGCAGGCCCCCTCTCTCTTTCTTGCTCTGTGTGTGTGTGTGTGTGTGTGTGTGTGTGTGTGTGTGTGTGTGCATGTGCATTTCCTATACATATATATTTGTTTCAGGTAATTTTCAAGTCACAGATTTGGGAAGCACATCTTCAAAGATAACTATATTAGTAATTAAATGCTATTTATGTATGTGCTCTCAGCCAATACTTGGAAAAAGAGAAAATAAATACCATGCTTTAGAATTACTGGTAGAAAATTAAGCTTTATTTAGCTCTATAAATTATATACTATGAAGTCTCTATTTCCCCAGATGCAAATGCTCAGTCAGGTTACTTTGCAAAGGTGGCAGACCGTTGAACTGGTTCTTAACTTAAATCTTTCATCACATATTGCTTATTGAAAAAATGCTTAAGGTAAAAAACTATTGTCTCAACCTTGATGTGTGAAACTTTTCAGACTTAAAAGTGAAACTTATATACATGTGCTTACATGCAAAATCATTAACAGAGTAATAAAATCTAAGAGATATTAATGGCTAATGGTTAATTTCTAAATAGTGAATAAAATGACTTTTCTTAAAATTTGACTTAAAGTATGAAGAAATTTAATTCAATCCCTTGCCTGTTATACACAAATAATAAACCAGTATTAGGGATGTAGCTGTTATCTAGTCCAGTGGTTCTCAACCTCGGGCCATGACCCCATAGGGGTAGCATATCAGCTATCCTGCATATCCAATATTTACATTATGGTTCATAACAGTTTATGGTTTATAATTACAGTTATAAAGTAGAAATGAAATAATTTTATGGTTGGAGTCACCATAACATGAGGAACTGTAGTAATAGGTCACAACACTAGGAAGGTTCAGAACCGAACCACTGACATAGCCAATAATTAAACCTATTTCAAAGTTCCTTTCTTTGTTTTTAAATGGCAAGCTGATGAAGCCACTTGACTTTACAATTATGTGAGCATACATATTCAATTAGTTTAATGAGACATAAGCTCAATACGTAAGTATAAATTAATAACTCCAAATGTATTAAATTTATATAAACAGATATAAATGTGAAATTTAAACAATTCTAATATGTTTACATTGAAATGTGTTAATTAGGTTCATCGTTTGTTTATACGATCTATATTAAATATATGTATTTGTGTACTTTTGATATGCAAATACACAGACTATCATGAGATTTTTGTCCAATATTAGTAAAATTATATCATGTGATAATATAAGACAATATTTTACCTTTCCTAATATTTCTATTTTAATTTCCATTCTCTTTACACTGATTTATTTGTTCCATCTGTGAACGTGTGGGGACACATGCTTGCCCTGGCATTTACATAGAGGTCAACGGACAACTGGAAAGATCTCTTTCCTTCCTTCACTAAGTTGGTTCTGGGGTCACCTTGAGGTCATCGGGCTTGGCACCAAGTACTCTTATCCACTGAGTCATCCCTCTGGCCTTATTTTATTTTCCTGTAGTGAATATGTCATTACTTTGTTGACATGAAATACTAACAAATGAAGTACTAGATTGAATCTCAACTGCAGTTTAGCTGTTGCAACAGTTGATGCCTGATATCCCTAGATTCAGAGGCAGGATCAGAACTCTGTGCTGCATAAAGAGTGTAACACCTGTGTAGGCTATATAGTGGTATCCTGTCTCAGATGCAAAATCAGACACATTCTGATAGTACCATGTACATTTTTCCTAAGCTTTTACATGCTAATGTGAGCTTTCTAGAATATGAACTTAAGCCAGTTAATTAGACATGCCTGAAGAATAATAATAAAAATGTATTCATCTCTTCTTAGTTCTTAAAATGAAATCCATGTTAGCAATAATATTCCTTTTATGTGATGGTATATTTGAATTCTTACAGCCTGAAATGTGTTCAGATTTAGAGATTATTTCATAAAATTATAAGTACTCTGAATGCTCGGTCTTTTACTTAAGCATATATTCATCCACTAATTCCTTAAATGTGATCATATAAGAGGTTTTAAAGGGTTGTTAAAATATATTTTATTCGAATTCTTAAGTGATAGGTCATCTTGCACTTGATGAAAGAGGTTTGATTAGTGTGTTTTATATTGTTTGAGGATACGCAATGTCATAATTTTTTCTAAATGAAGTAATTATCTCACTGACTTCTTGTTGCTAAAAATGTACTACAATACTATCCCCTTTAGAAAGCACCATTATCTCCCCATTGACAAGCTCTTTCCTAACATTCACTGCGTATCTTGTTGGGCTTGGTTGCATGAATTACAGTGTGTGGATACCATGCTCTAAGCAGCAAGTAGAGTGAACCCATTGTTACAGTTCGAACCTTCCTGTGCTCAAGCTACTTAACCTTGAATGGATACACATCTGCATCTTCTCATCCATTAAGTAAATTGAATGCATTTCTCTCTGTGATAACTAAAGAAACAAGAGGCAAGGCAAACAGAGAAGGGATATATTCATATGCAGTGTTCTGAGCTCCGTCTCCTAGGTGATGTGTTGCTGTGGTTAGTTCTTCCGGGCTAAAGAAAATCTACGTTTGGTTTATGGTTACAAACACAGCTATTTCACTGTTATTGGTACTGCCCATATAGACAACTAAAGCTGATGTAGTTGTAGAAAATGACTTAATGCAGCTTTAGTTAGAAGGAAAGCAGAATCCCTTATGATGAACCTGCTTACTTGTTTTCATTCTGAGTGCTGTGGCTATGGGAGCTGTTGCTTCTGCAGCATCACCTTCAAGTTGTCTATTGATCCCTTTCCCTAAGACCAGGACACCAAACATCTCTGTCCTGCAATGCCAACTGTGGATGCTTTACCTCATGGAGATGAGACTTCTCAAGAACAAAAGGTTCATATTGAGTTTGGAGAGATGAATCTGTGGTTAAGAGCATTTCTTAGTTCAGTTCTCAGCACCCACATCAGACAGCTCATTATTGTCTGTAACTATCTCCAGGCATAGCCAAAGACTTTGTTTCCTGAAGACACATACATTCACATTCATATTCCTACACCTAGACACACATACACATGATTAAAAATAGTAAAAATTAGTGTTAAAAATGTTTTGTTTATGCTTCATTCCTTTTAAAGGCTTGTATTTAGAAGCCTAATGATCCAATATGTGTAAGAACAGTCTTTGCTTTATATTTTTTCTTATTTCAAATTAGCCAGATATTCATTGAAATTAATAATAATAACTGTAAAATGTATTTATTTTTGGTGTCACATCTTGTCCTGCCCCTTCCTGCTGTAGCTCTCCTACACTTTCCGGTTATCATGAACTGAACAGCTCCACTCTGTCGCCTCCACAATGGACTGAAAACTCTAATACTATAAGCCAACACCAGTATATTCCCCCTTAGGTTCTATCAGACATTCTGTCTATGGTGAGACAGACAGCTGGCACATACATAGCATAGGGTGATAGGGGAGTTCCCTATGTTATTGACTTAAAAATAAAGTTGACAGAATAAGCACAAACAATAACCTTCAGTCTTACTTCTTACACTGACAACATCATAAGGCAAAAGTGATACGAGAACAGAAACCAGGTTCACACAGATGCTTAAAAACTTGCCTTTCTCAGAGCTCCAACCATAGTTAATGCTCTCTGGGTTTGGGGGAATGACATTTAACATTTCATCTCTAAATGGGACACACTATTAAAACTTCCCATCTATAATAAGGAGACAGAAAGAATTTCCTCAAAGGGTTTTTAAAATGATGAAGCTAAATAAGGTAATGTCTATGCAGAGTAAAACCTGCCTAGCATCCTCTCAATGCTCAGCACTTGTTATCTGTATTTTCTGCAGAGTGTGGGAAGGGGAGTAGAAAAAGAATTTTGAAACTTGGATGAAGAACTAACATGAGAACTGAACAGTAATGTCAACCTAGGTAAAGTACTTGAGATTTTTTTCAATACAACTTTTCTCACTTGTAGCGTAAACTATCTGTGTCTATACTCATTTCCTGCTACTGTTAGAGCAGTTGCCAGATTAGCAGGTTAATTATTTAGTGGAAACTTTCTTATATTTTCCAGCATCCCCAGGTCAGAAATCCAGCAACTGCATTCCAACTACTTTGCAGAGTCTTCCTGGAATCCCCATTAGGTTCTGTTGGACCTTGTTCTCAGTTCTTAGAAAACTCACTGGGGACCCAACTGCCTTCAAGTCTATTCTAGTCATGAGAAGAACTCCCTTCCTTGTGGCTGTAATCTTGAGAAGTTGGCTTGTTAATGTCAGGTGCACGGAGGTGACAGAGCACACAGAAACCACTCACACACTCTGCTACCTGATTTTCCATCTAACTCAAGGGGACCGGAAGGCTCTCTTTTGTCAATCTGTGGAGGCAGCATTTTAGATGAGCCCCTCCAATCATGGTGACATGGCATCATTTTGATTTACAATGAGAGTCAATCACCTAAAGTCAGCTTAAAGCAGAAATCAGAATACTCTGAGCTTTACAGATGACCAAAGACCACAAATTGTTGATCATCGGCGATGAATTAATAGAAGTAAGTGCAAGATTCTTAGAGCAATGATCAGAAATATCAAGAAACGGATTAAAGTTTCAGAAGGGATTTTTCAGAGGTGTGGAGTTCCAGCTTTTAATTGTGGGAACTCATGTTTCCCATAAAAGGAAAGGAACAGTAATAGTTTTGGAGTAAAAGAAGAACCAGGGCTTTAGGGCTGGGGCTTTATAATTCTTGACCGTTTAAGCTCAAGTCAGTCAAGGCTGGGACTGTGAAGTAGAAGATGGGAACAAGATGCCTAAGTGTGTAAGTCAGAGATATTATCAAATTACTAGAATAGAAAGAAATTTAAACAAATGAAATTGTATTCTAGCATCTAAACTGACATGTTTATTCTGAATAAATGTTAAACCAATGAGGAAAACCTATCTTCAGGGAAACCAGGGCAGCATATGTGGTCAACCTTAGAAATGAGAAAAGTGTATGAGCATTAAGAAGAAATGATGTTTTAATGATATGGGGAAAAATGACTAGGAAGGCAAGGGGAAAAATAGAAATATAAGAAAAATTATGATTTCCAGTCTAGATGAGGGTAAATGAAAGGAAGAGAGAGATGATGTATGTATGTGAGAGTAAGGGAGGAGCCAGGGAAGTGTGAGGCAGGGTTCAGAAGATGGAAATACTGGCACAAGCATTCTTTCAGGGTTTAAAGACATTGAGTATATTTGCAGGGGGTGGCCTCTCTGCTATCTGTAATACTCCCTATATGGCACATTTGCCAGCCCATCATGTGTTTTTTTGAGTGCTTTGTGAACTCCTTAAGCACAAGTCTTGGACAAATTCTCATTGTTGAATCTCCAGAAATAAGGACAGGGTGTAGATCAGTAATAGGCAACTAAAAGTGATCTTTTAAGTGAAGAGTTAGCAAAAGAACATACAAACACGCACAAAAATAGACTTGTCTGCAATAAGAATATAGGCTATGGGAATGTATGGCTTTTCTGAGATGTAACTGAAAGTGTGTTTACCCTGATAGAAAGTACAAAAGAAATTACTCCAAATCAGTCTAACATGGCAAATCAAGGAGCTCGCTGGGAATTCTTGCAGGAATATGGATAATCCAAAGGCAGATTCACCACTGAAGGGTCTATCGTAGCATGGTGTCCTGCATTACTCTAACACCAGTACAAATTGCAGGCAACTGCCCCAAAATATCTCCCCCTTCCATTAATTACTTACCGGGTTTTTTTTTGTTTTGTTTTTTGTTTGTTGTTTTCTGGGTTTTTTTTTTTTGTTTTTTGTTTTTCAAGACAGGGTTTCTCTGTGTAGCTTAGTGCCTTTCCTTTGGAGACCAGTCTGGCCTCAAACTCACAGACATCTGCCTGGCTCTGCTTCCTGAGTGCTGGGATTAAAGGCGTGCGCCACCACCACCCGGCTGCTTACTGTTTTTATCTGACCTTTGGCAAAGGACTTGTGATGCTTGTAGTGTTGTTATGATTTTTCTTAGTTTCCTGAGCCTGTGAGCCCTTTCTCCAGGACAGATAATATAGCTACCTAATAGATAAGAAGAAATGATTAGTGTCTGAAATAGCCCACAGTAGAGGGATGAAGTATCTTTGAGATTCCTAAATGTGTAATAAATGGATATCAGGTACCAAAAAAATGGAAAAAGAAAAAAAAATACCGATACTTCCCAAAGCAGTTGATTATTTTTAAGTTTATTTTAAAAAATTACTTTGATTTGACTTCCAAGCACAAATTATTATATTTTTTAAAGAAAACATCTTCTAAAGGTCTGATTTTACATCCACATTTAGACATCTCATCTTTATCCAAACCAGAAAGCAATAACCCCAGAGTAATTCCTATGAAGTTGTCAAATTCTTTAAAATGTGAGAACTAGGGCAACTAAAAGGACAAAATTCTGCATATTTCCCACTCAATTACTTTTACGGAGATGATTTTGTAATTGAAGTGTGTTTGCTGGGCAACTGACACTGGCCAGATAAAAAAGGACCAGCAGCCAGGTCTAAATTTCTCAGTGGTGGTGAGACTCCAGTGATAAAAAAAAGAAAGAAAGAAAGAAAGAAAGAAAGAAAGAAAGAAAGAAAGAAAGGAAGGAAGGAAGGAACGAAGGAAGGAAGGAAGGAAGGAACGAAGGAAGGAAGAAAGGAAGGAAGAAAGGAAGGAAGGAAGGAAGAAAAAGAAAACAGAGCAGAAATGGTTGCAAAGTAAACAACTACCTAAACAACAGACTAAATGTGACTTGATTTTTTATGTTGCCTGGTCATTACCAAATTCTCTCGTATGCTTATGAGGACAATCCACAATCCTCTGGCAGTTTCCAGTACATCTAGGATATTACATGGCCAGGTCTCCTTTCCTGCACATGTGTGTTCTTTCATTCACTCCTTCATTTAGAATAGTAATGGCTTTGGGAAACAAGAAACATCTCTGCCCCATAGTGTTTGCATCCTTGCAGGGGGGAAATAAACAGAAAAGATAATTTCTTAAAGGAGCCACTGCCACGCAAAGAATAAATCAAGGAACTTTTATTGGAGACATTTGACAGGGGAAAGAATGCCTCTGTCTGGGCAGTGCAGTACGCAATAAAGATTGGCAGGCCAAGTACAGAATGTTAAATATGGTTTAGAAAAATGCAGACTCCCAGAAAAAAAAATCTCTCAAAGACTCAGCATTTTCTAAGAGTGGTACTTATGTATATTTTAACGACCGGTTAAAGCCATAAATGCATGCTTTTTATGGTTTTAATTACAGAGTAAATTTCCTAATGTTATAAAGTCCTAAATGGCTATTGGGAGAAAAAACCCTCCTGCTAGTTGGATGGTATTAAGATAATACACAGATTGGCTATTAATGGGTTTTGTGCAAACTGCATTATTTGACTACTTACCATCCTGCGGCAACTTGACATGGAAATGAAATTAACCAAACTGGGATTTAATCCTCTCGTTTGCCCAGCTACACGAGTGCGAACTAATGAATGTGATGAAGCAGGAGGGCTGTGTGAGAAACTAGTTAAATGAAAAGAGATGCAGGATGCTTCCCAGCTTCTCTTCAGTGGTAGGGGTGGGGGAGGCAAAGCAGAGCAAGACTGTGATGTAGAGGAGATCTTGGCATTTCTGGTTAATCAGAAAGGCATCAGTTGTCCAGGCTACCTAGTCTATGAGTAAATGGTCTTGGAGCTGAAGAGATGGCTCAGCAGTTAAGAGCACTTGTTTCTCTTGTAGAGGACCTTGGTTCAGTTCTGGGAACATAGGTGTTAGCTCACAACTTCCTGTAATTCAAGGTCCAGGGAATCAGATGGCCTATTCTGACATCCACAGGCAACACGCACACATGTGGTACATGTACATACATTCAGGAAAACACTCATATACTTAAATAAATGTAAAAAACCTAATAAAAATTAAAGATATATCAATATTTTAAAAATGGTCTTCAGGACAAGCAGGGGCATGTGTAAGTATGGAGGCTCTTTACTGTGCTTTGTGGGGATATACTTTCCCAAACTTTATGCCATTCTATTCACAATCTTTACCAAATCTTTCCTAGCCTTGATGGAGTTACAGGAAAACTAATAAATTCTACTTCCTTTTGATCTAGGAACCCCTGTAATCTATTTGAATATTTATTCATGCAATTGAATCCTTAGAGATAATGTAGTGTAGCTACATTATCTCATTCTGTAGTAATGTGCTTTACAGAATGCCATCTGCTAGGTATCATTTAAGATAAAAATGATAGTGAAATGTAAAGGTGGAGTTGATGAGGCCCAGTGGGTTTTTCACAGTGTGGTATGGGACACAGTGAGAATGCCGACTCACCAATTACTGTGAGGAACTCTTCCATTGTTCTATTTCTCACTTGTTTGATTTAAAAGTCACTTTATTAATTACCTGTCTCCCAAGTGTGGGAACTTTTCTCATTGTCACCAGAGGTTCTTAAAATAAAAACCCTTTGCCACGTTTTTGTCCTCAAGTCTTTTTTGCTGCTCAGTGTAAACCCATGGCACTCATCGCAGAGGTCCAGCTGTTCAGTTCACTGGGACTTCTTTCTCGATAAACACTCAAGCTATAGGCTCTAAACAAATCAAAGTCTATCAGCAGGTTTTGTGTATCATAGCATGACTACTATATGAAATTATATTTTTAACATACTTGAGTGACATGCATGTCAGAGACCAGATTACTTTTTGCTGTTAGTCAGTGATACTCAGTCAAGGTTTTATGATGCCTGTGCCAGAGTATTCTATGGTGAGATATGTAATGGCATGAGTTAATAAGCTTCTATAATTTGAGTCTGGAATAATCCACCAATGCCCATGCATTAGTGCCCTCCTCTCTAGGTTCATAACTTTGATGCCTGACCTGCAATTAACATTTATCTTTTGTTATTGCTCAAAAATTCAAAGATACTACCACTTAAGAACAAATTCTAACTTTCAGCTAATATAGTATTTTAGACTTCCAGTGGACCAATTTGTATACTTGAACTTGATGGAACCAAGGAGATCATTGAAACTCCAAAAGGGTAGCCATTACTTCAGCATACAGACCTCACTCAGCATACCACACCCCACTGCTGTTGGGCTTCTATTATTCAAATCACATCCTGTGCCACTGAGAAGAATATCTGTAAGGGTAACTATAGGTTGATTTTCTTAACACATGAGCTCATATCCAAAGAGACGTATTTGCAACTGATTTAATAATGTATATCTAAGATAAGAATTTTTTCCAAGTATAGAATTTTGCCTGGTTTATGATGGTTCTATATGTTCTTTTAAACCTTAAATAATGCTTGGATGATCTTAAGCAAAGGCAACAATTCTATGTTTGAGTACAAGAAAAATTATAGACAAAATAGTCTCAAATAGTGTTCTCAAATAACATTTTACTTTTCAAAGTAACACTTATATGGGTATAATATATGTATATCTATATACATAAAAAACAAATTAAACTTAACAGTGACTTTTTGTATTCTTGGGGGATCTCTACGAAATGCTTATATTATATTCAATTATAGTTAAGTGCATTATGTACCACAATAACAATTATGCTGGATGCAGGTAAGCACTTACTCTTCCGGAAGGGATGTTTTGAATATTTTGAAAATTTATGTTGTTTCCTTTTGGTTAGAATAACAAACAATACCTAAATTTCATAACTACTGGTTGTATTTTGAAAAAAAAAAAGGAACCCTCAGTAAATTTTAACTCAAAAAGCCAGAAATCACTTATCTTCTTAGTAGCCAATTTTACTTCATAATCTAAAAGTAAGATAGTCTATTTTTACTTGATACTTTGGATTTGATGGATAGCTGTCATTTCTCTCAAAAGATTTTGAACTTACCATCCTGAAATTACCTGATTAGCAAAACCTGACTAGGTAGAAAAAGTGATTAGGGGAGGGAAGCTGTGATGTCTAAATGAGAAATGTGTCACTCTTGCTGCTGCTGCCCAGCGGATTGCGACTTTAGAACCTGAATACCTGCTGTATTGATGACAATAGGTTAAGACAGTGACCTTTGAAATCAATAAAGTCTGTCCTTTGCCTGAAAAGCTTTTGAGTTCCTCGCTAGAGTTCCTGGCTACACTCTCTCTGTCCTCAATTACCTCTAGTTGTTATTCTAGTGGTAAGTATAAACAAAGATCAGCTCCACCTACTTAGAGTGACTCCTTCCTGAGCCTTGATGTGTGCATGCTCACCTAGAGAGCAAAGTAAGCTCTTGTGTGATTAGAGTGTTACAAATTTTTCTACCTCTTCCACAGCCTTGAGTAAAACAAATGTATTCACATTACAGTCAAGGAGATTTCTACCTCATTTGTAGAAATACAACTACAGTCATAAAATATCCCCTAATATGACTGGGACTTAAAACACACAGACAGCATAAAGGACAGTTACATATGTAATTTATACAGCGTTTGTGACTGTTACTATACATGCCTTTCCAGATATTGAGGTGACTACCAGATGAGCTGTTCTCCATTTTTAAAAATATTTGGTGATTTATAAATTATATATATATTTTGTAAAAAACATTTCAGTTGAATAATGGAGCATAAAACTAATTGATAAACCATCTATCTGAATATTGACTCTGTGAAGAAATTTGTATTTATCACACCTGCTTTTCTTACTTTTCTTTTATTTTCTATTCATTTCAGGTATCAAACTGTGAGAATTAACCAAAATATTTGACAAAACAAAAAATCTTAAACATCATAGATGCTGCCAGTTTAAGATTAATAAGTGCCCATTTGGTGTGATTAGAGAAAAATCAATACCATAAAAGTAGATAAAATTAAAAGGGATTAGTATGAAAAAGACAGAAAATCCTATTGATTAAAAATTATAAAAAGAAAATCAACCACCGCTATATAGAATATTTGAAAGTATATTCCATTTGGTTTCAGTCAAAGGAACAAGTTTCAGATTGATTTATCCTTTTTTCTGACTCTCTAATTCAACATGAAAGGATGACTTGCCCAATATGCATTTTACACCTAAATTGGAATTCTTTTTGCCCTGGTTAATTTTAACTGTAAAATTGATACACCCTATAGTAGTGATTCTCAAACTATCGTTTGTGGTGATCCTTTTGTCAAGCCTCTGTCCCCCAAATGTTTACGTCACAGTCATAACAGTGGCAAAATTACAGTTATGAAGTAGGAATGACAATAATTTTATGGTTGAGGGTCACCACAATGTGAGGAACTATAGTAAAGGGTTGCAGCATTAGAAAGGTTGAGAACCAGTGGTCTAGAGTCATCTGAGAGGAGAAGCCTCAATCAAGGAATTGCCTGTAACAGACTGGCTTGTAGGCATGTCTTGATAGGTACTGGATGTGGGAAGGCCCATCCCACAGGGAAGGTACCACCCCTGTCCAGGTGGTGCTGAACTATACAAGAAAGCTACCTGAATATAGTCAGGACTGGGAGTCCCTAAGCACAGGGCTGACCAGAAGTATAAGAACAAAATGTCATCAGGGTTGGTGTCTCCAGATATTTCCTGTTCTGTCTGATTTCTAGATGACCATCCTCTTGGGACTTCACATGGTTCTCTTTATTTCTATATTCCTTGTGTTATAGTTGGATCACATATCTCGGATTAGGGCCCAGCCATGAAAACTTTTTCTGTTAACTGTTTGGGGATTTATTTCCAAATATGGAAATATTTTGCATAGTGGTGACTAAGACTCCAACAGAATGACTTAGGGACGCCAACCTGTAGATGGATTTTTCTATGGGCCTCCAGCTCACAAAAACAACATGGAGACTTATTACCCATTATGAAAGCTTGGTCTATAGCTTAAGCTTGTCCCATCAGCACTTATAACTTAAACTAACCCATTTATATTAATCTTTGTATTGCCTCATGCCTTTTTACCTCTCTTCCATCATGGACCTCCTATTTCCTCTCTGTGTCCTCTGGCATCTCTCCCATGCCTTGATTCATCTCATCTCCCTCTCTCTCCACCCAGAAGTCCCACCTTATCTCTTCCTGCCTAGTTATTGGCCATTCATCTCTTTATTAAACCAATGAGAAGGCGCCTTGACAAAGATACACTTTCACAGTGAACAAAAAGATTATTCCACAATACTAATCTTTAATGCTTAGCATATCTCCTGCCTTTCTTACTCTGCTCACATACTTTGTGTCAGATTTCAGTGGAGTAATAAGAATAACAAAACCATCCACATAGTTTTTCTATGCATGCAGATAGAATGCATAGTTTCTGCTCAGATTTTGAATGATATAAAAAAAGATAGACTCCTCTCTATCTTCCATGAAATATTAATTTAGAAGAGACAAGTGCATTATTATTTACCAACATACACATTACCCAAATCTTTTAGGCACAAGTGTTCTGAAAAAAATCACAAAATTATTCATTGTTGAATATTATTTTAACATGTATTACATTCATTTATGCTGTGGAATATTTATTTAATGATGCAAAGGTGTGCTACATTCTTTTATGTTGCATTGGTTTAACTTTGTGAAGCTGTGTTACTTTGCCTGTCTAAAACATCTGTTTGGTCTAATAAAGAGCTGAATGGCCAATAGCAATGCAGTAGAAAGGATAGGCAAGGCTGTCAGGCAGAGAAAATAAATAGGAGAAATCTGAGGTGATGAGATCAGGGAGCAAGAAGAGAGAGGACATTGGGGCCAGCCACCCAGCTACACAGCAAGCCATGGAGCAAGAAGAAAAAAAGGTATCTAGAATAGAGAATGATAAAAGCCCAGAGGCAAACGGTAGATGGGAAAATTTAAGTTAAGAAAAGCTGGTTAGAAACAAGCCAAGCTAAGGCCAGGCATTTATAAGCAAGAATAAGCCTCTATGTGATTTATTTGGGAGCTGAGTGGCAGGTTCCCCTCAAAAAGAGTAAAGATCCAAAAACATAAAATGAAACAACTGACA
>CABHPH010158385.1:10558-29336 GCA_902168325.1 Peromyscus nudipes | reverse complement strand
ACTTTCCACTGACAAACTTTTAAATATGGAAGGGGCTTATTGATGTATTAATTCACCAATTCATTCAGTTTGGCATGGTGGTGAAAGATCTTTGAGGTATTAGTTCAGTGTTGGCTTGCTGCATGTGAGACGGTTTGTGACATTCATGAAGCCTTGTCACTAGCCACTTGGATTTTGTGGTCTGGAGTTTGAGTAGGTCTAGGGCTGGATGTGAAATGTGTCGATTCTGGGTAGATGATGAGTAATGCTATGAGGGGGGAGAGGGGAAAAGGAAGGTGTGAGAGGGAGGAGGATTGGCTCTAGGACAAAACACAGATAACTTGATAGGGGAAGATCAGCCTGAGACTTCAGATATAAGAGGCCACATGGTAGGTGTGGGGACATAAGGGCAGGGAAGTTTGCTCAGGGGAGGAATGCTTAGTCGTATTGTCTGATGATGTGACTGGTGCTTGGATGGATGGATGTACACCGTGCTGCAAGAGCAGCGAGAAGTCAAATTAGTAAACTGGAAAATGCTTTCTATATGGAACTTTAGATCTAGGCCATGAGTCCACTAAGGTAAAAGCAGATGGTACTTAAGAGTGAGTGAGTGAATAAGTGTGTTTTGTGTGTGTATACACCAACATACTCTGCATGCATTACTTTAATAATAGTAGACATCACCATTTCATTAAATCACCACAATACTTAAGATAGAGATTATCATTCTCAAATTTATTAAAATAAAAAAATGTCAAAGCTAGAGTTCACATTCATTTTGCTTCATGCTTGCCCAACACCCAGTCAGTGTTTCAAGATTTAGATCATCATTAGCAAGATACACAAAGGGTGTGGAATGATATTTTATAAAATTAGGCATATGATATGTGACTTCCATTGTTCATGAAAGGAATGATCTTTACAAATGTATTTAACAAGCTGGACAAAATTGAAAATTCCAACTCATAAGTATTATGAGTAAACAATCTCGGTAATAAATTAAAAGGCATAAAAAAGGAAAAGGCACAGACAGTAGGCAAATGACCAGTCTTTCTATCAAGCCTCCTCTGGGAGTGAAGTTTCTCACTAGGTAGCCTCAGATGTTCCCTGACAGTCTGGCAATGCTCTTTGAGGCTTAATTTCAGGTAGCAGTCACCTCATGTTCCAACTACCTTAGGGGCACAGCTTGATCAGGTTTCTCTCTGCAAATGACTATCTGACTGTCACTATAAACGTAAAGGATCCTGGAGTTCATGGGATGCTTGCAATTGTTTGCTGTAAACTCTATTCCTTTCTGTCTTCATGAAATCATCTCTTCTGAATTGGAACCTGCCTATATTTATCTAAAGACACAGAAAAACTTGATTCAAGTCAACGGTTTTTCTCAGAGCTCCTACTTAATCATTTTTTTTTTGTTGAGACCCTAATTTGTGACAGGTACTATGCTAGACTTTGGAAATTCATTAGTTAACCCAACTAGGAAATGTCTGCTTTACTATTTATTTGTTGAACACTGTCTTCACAGCATAACAACCATTACAGATTTCAGCAAAGCAGTTGTGACTACTTGCAAGCAAACCCCAAGATGAGGCCTGTTGCCATTCCCTGATAGAAGTGGGTAGAGAGGGTCATTAAGGGAGAGTAGAGATTCCAGGCACTCTTGCCTACACTGGCCTCTCAGCTGTGTATAATTCTGCTAAGTTGCGTGTGGTTTCACTGTCTTGTAGGGTGATAAGAGCATACCGAATGTGGAAGGTAAACTGAAATGTGGTGGTGGGGACCCCCATCTATGCAGCTATTAGGAACTAATCCATGTTGGGGTCAGACATTTCAGTGAAGTGCCTGTCTGGGGCCTACCTACACTCCCTAAAGTAATGCTTCATTAATACCTATAAATAAGCACAGAAAAAATCAAGGTAGACTTTCATGGAATTGTTATTTTATTTTGGTCTGTTGTTGGGCATCACCCAAAGCATGCATTTCCTATGCTAATCTATTCCATTCCTTCACTTGGTGTTGTGTCTATGTGCCCTCAGAATGCTGTGTTGAATAGCTTGTGGGTTGTACTGGTCAATCTGAAATTCATAGGTAGTTAAGGCTTTAGTATGATTTGGCTTCCTAGGTCACATGTCACAGATATTTGTCCATTTAGCTTCTGACCATCTGAATACTTCTGCTTTTATAGTCCTATGTGAACATTGGAGGAAGTAAGCCTGCTCCCAAGCCTATGCAGAGGCTAAATGTACCCCAAATTCACTTTGTTTGGTTTGCTGTAGAAGAGCACAGCAAATGACAAAGACTCAGTCAACTAAATACTCTTGTATGACAGTAACACAAAAAACAAAAACAGGCAAACAGTTTCAGCCAATCTTTCTGTTGCAAAAAGACTTTATGGAGGATATGCTCAAGGTACAATGAATACCTATGAAAATGTCTTTAACATAGTGCTGTGTAAAATGAACATACTCTATGAAAAGTTTAAAAATAGGCTATTTTAAAGAGAACTTTCAGATTTCCAAAAGTTTTAGAAGACAGTACACAGAGTTCCTATATACCCTGTAAGCTGTGTCCTCTATTATGTTATGTTACATTATTAAGTATTGTTGCTACAATTAATAACCTTGGTCACATTTTTTATCTGAAGTTCATAATACTTGATCAGATTTCTTTAGTTGGTTTACTTTCTTGCCTTGCATCTACCCTTTAACATTTTCCTAATCCAGGATCCCTCCCAGGTCACCATATTCCGTTTAATTGTTGCACATCTGTAGATTCTCCATGACTGTTACATTTTCTGAATTTCCTCAATTTTCAAAATAACCTTAACAGTGTCCAGGAAGTCTGGCCAGGTATTTGTAGGTTCTCCCTTTATTGGAATTTTCCTGGTATTTTTCTCATGGTGAAATATAACTGGGGTTATAAATTTGGCAATAATGGTCACAGGGACAAGGATAGAATGCCAGTTTCAACACATCATATTAAAGGTTCCATCAACATGACGAATTATTGTTACACTAACATATATATCATTGAAACATGTTTAATCAGAGTTGGACAAGATGAAATGAAATAATAGTTCAATAAGTAGCTTTGAAAATGGATAAATGGATTAAGGAAAGAAGTTAGTGTAGATCCGACATAGCACTTCACTGAGGAGCGATGATTCTACTTAAGAGCCAAGCTGAAGTCTTTGGTTCCTAGACACATGTTCATGGAGACGTCTATAATGGCTTCTAATGGGGAACTCTTTAAAAATGTGACTTTGAATCCTCACTAGACATGAAAGTAACTAGAAGTTTGGGTGAAAGAGAGAAGTATCTCCTAACCTGTTCATTTGGACCAAGGGTTTATGAGAACCTGAAGTGGGCTCTGAAAGTGGCCATTCTAGAGAAGCTAAGACATTGTGAGATGTGGTGTACTAGCACCCAAGCTTGTGAATCACTGATTTAGAATAGAATTTTCAATTTCTTAAATTCTGATTCCTCTTCAGTTTTGAGAGAAAATATTTTTATTGGGCTTATTCATTGGTGGATGACTACAATGCATGCAGGGAAAAAGAGTCACAATCCATCGAAGAAACCTAAGGCAAGAACTCTATTGGACAGAAACCTGGAGGTAGGAGCTGATAGGAAGCCATGGAGGAGTACCGTTTACTGGCTTGTTCTTCATGGTTTGCTCAGCCTTCTTTCTTAGAGAACCCAGAACTTCCAGCCCAGAGGGTGTCTACACTCATAATGGACTGGGCCCTCCCATATTACTAATTAAGAGAATTCCCTACAGGTTTGCCTACAGCCAGGCCTTATAGAGGCAATTTTTAAGTTGAGGTTCCCTCCCCTCAGATGACATGAACTTGTGCCAAATTACATAAAACTAGCCAGTACACTGGGATTTGAGGGCTGTGCTAGCAGAGTTGGCTGTGCTTATGCCGAAAACAAGTCCATGGCAGCGGAATTAACTATGTACACATTAAAATAGTACTTCTCACCTTTAATAATAATAATAATAATAATAATAATAATAATAATAATAATAATAATAATACAACCCCAGTTTTCCATCTTTTCCTTTTCTTTGTGTTCTGGCTTAGAGTGGTCAAATTTCCGCAGTGTGTTCTTTTGTTCCACAGTTCTTCCTGAAATGAATTAATAATAGCCTCCCAAAATCCTACTCCATTTTCAAAGATGTTACCATGGTGAAAAAAATCCAGACCCACAGGTCATTTCTTGTGAAAGAAGGACATTCTTGCAGCCAGTCTCCTGAAGGCACCTTTGACATCCTTGTTCCTCAGACTATAAATTATGGGGTTTAGCATTGGAGTCACCACTGTATAGAACACAGATATTATCTTATCCTGCTTTTTTGTGGTTTTGGTGTTTGGCTGCATATAGTTAAATATTGCTGAGCCATAGAAGAGGATAACAACAATGAGGTGGGAACCACAGGTGGAGAAGACTTTGAACCTCCCCTCCCCAGACTGCATCTGGATCACAGTGGAGATGATGTTCCAGTAGGAGATGAGGATGAGGGAGACAGGTGCTAGGAGGATGATCACACCCATTGCAAAAATGACCATTTCTGTGCTGTAAGTGTCTGCTGAAGTCACCTTCAAAAGGGCAGGAAGCTCACAAAAGTAATGGCTGACTGTGTTCTGCCCTTTATAGGGAAGATGGAAAGCAACAGTAGTGTCTATCAGAGATACTAGGAGCCCACTAGCCCAGGACCCTAGAGTCAACTGGAGACATAGTTGTTGGGTCATGATGGTGGAATAGTGAAGGGGCTTACACACAGCCACGTACCGGTCATAGGACATCACTGCTAGCAGAGCACACTCTGTACATCCAATCTGAAGGGTGACAATTACCTGTGTCACACAGCCCCAAAAAGAAATAGTTTTCCTTTTTGTCAGGAAATGGGACAATACTTGAGGAACAATGCTATTTGCGAAACAGAGATCTGCAAAAGAGAGGCTTCTAAGAAAAAAGTACATGGGGGTATGAAGTCGAGAATCCATGAAGACGAGGATAATGATGAGCAGGTTTCCAAGTACAGTCAGCACATAAATGATGAAGAAAAGAACAAACAGAAGGATCTGAGTCTGTGCATCTTGTGAAAGACCCAGTAACAAAAACTCATCTATAAAGGTCTCGTTTTTCCTTCCCATTGAGCTTTATGCTTGTTTACCTGTTTGCCACAAACAACAAGAACACAGTATGATTGGGTTTATGACATTAAATCCTGTAGACGTGGCTTGTGTTAAAACTGACATCTAATTGAATATTTTTAGGATTTTATATTTTTTTATCTAACATGTTCTAATTAACACATATGTTTATTTTTATTCTGATTATTTGTCTCTAGTTTACATCAACCTCATTTCCCCCCAGATCTTTCTTATAACCACTGCTGTTTTTTTTTTAATAGATAAAATACAATATAGTTTAAAGTGTTCCTTGGAGTGCTGGAGATATGGCTCAGACACTAAGAGCACTGGCTGCTCTTCCAGAACACCCAGGTGCAATTCTCAGCACCCACATGGCAGCTCATAGTGTTCTTAACTCTAGTTCTAGAGGGTATGATGGATGCCCTCTGCTAGTCTGTTCAAGCACTAGGCACGTACATGGTGCACAGACATAAATGCAGAAAAAACACTCAGAGAAATAGACATTAAAAAAGTCTCCCTAGCTGATTTTCATATGAGGGTTAAAAGTCATAAATGAAAAAAGAAGTTAAAAATTGTTGTGATCCTGGTTAGGACTACATCTGAAATGATGAAGCAAATATGAATTATGTTTGCGACATGTGTAGAAAGGTGTCTGTGAAATAATATGAAGACAGTATTGGAAGATAAACACACAAAATGGGAACATTTGAGGGAGATGCTAGATAAAAGTTAACTATGACATTCAGTCCATATGAAACACAATAAAAAATTAAGCTCAAAAAATGATGGTCCAAAAAGCACACATAGACTATGAAGAAGAAATTGTGGTGTGGGACATGTGCAGAGATTTAATATATCAAATATTAAGAAATTATTAAATTAAAGTAATTTATTTATATCATAGCAGTTCAGATAATAGCATCTTGGTGAAATTAATAGCGAACTCCCAAGAATAGCCTGGGAATAAGTGATAAAGGGAATAAATAATAAAGGATCATCCAAGTCAATAGGGGAAAGGCATATTAAAGACAGCTATCTGATTAGAAATGAAACTTTCTCAAAATTACTGTAATGTAAAACAAGGCAAAATAAAACACCCTATAAATGATCCAAATAATAATTTTTTTGGTTATTTTTAATGGGGGAAGGACCTTTATAGGGCATTGAAAAGCATAACCATTAAATTAAGATTGGTATGTTTTATTGCATAGCAGCTTAAAAGTGAATGATTGACAACATGTTGTCTATAGACAACATAGAAAATCAAGTTATCATATTAGAGGGCTTTGAAAATCCAAGAAAACAGAACTCTTAACTAGAAAAAATGGAAAATATGGGCCCAGTCAGGAGGGTGCTTTCTTTGCAAGCATGAGGCCTTGAGTTACACCCCCAGAGCCCACACAAATAATCCAGGCATGGTGTCACACGCTGTAATCCCAGCATTGTGGAGGCAGAAAAAGGCAGATCCCTAGGGCTCAGTTTCCAGTCAGTCTAATCTACATGGTCAGTTCCAAGCCACTGAGTACAGGGAGCCTTTCATTTCTGCCTTCACAGTGCTGGGATTATAAACCTGTGTCACCACACCTGGTTTGAATTGCAATGAGTTCTGGGCATTGAACTCAGGTCTTTAGGCTTCCAAGGCAAGCACTTTATTGACTGTTTTTTTTCCCCAACCTGAAAAAGAACTTTTAACATGTAAATCACAAAAAAATACAAATGACAAAAGAATTGATCATGTAAAGAATTAATACATCCTCACTTAAAACAATAGAAATGTAAACTGAAGCAACAATTAGCTGTTCTTTCTGTTTCAGCAGATTGGCAGAGATGAAGTCGAATGAAGTCACTCACTAGAATATAGGCATGAGTGTTTATAAAATATCACTCAAAGGAGCTTGAAAATCTAAGAAATTACAAAATGAATGTTCCCATAGAACACATCACATGGAGTGAGGTAACCCAGACCCAGAAAGAGAAATGTTGCATGTTATTTCTCACCTGAGGTTCCCACACCATATCTTTAGATGTGAGTACATCGTCTGCGGTAACTGCTGAAACCAGGAAAATAAAAAGGGACAATTTCAGGGGCAGGGGTAGGAGGAATAGAGAGCAGAATAGCAGGGCAACAGTGATCTGAAGAGAAAATGAGAAAAACAAGGAGACTCTAATTAGTGAAGATGGAAAAGGTAAATCTAGAAAAAGGTGGGTAAAATAATAGGATGTCTGGAAAAGTCATAAGGAATCATATTATTAACTATGTACCTCAAAATACCTATAATGCATGTAAGTCAATGTATAAATATACATATATGGTTTAAATGAAGATATTGCTTCTTGACTGACAATGTCCCAAGGAGCCAAAGACCACCTAAAATAAACCCCAACACCTAGCATGAGAAGCTCTTTTTGTTGTTGATCAGGGTTTCCAGGAGACTTCCAAAACATTATAGGCTATTACTATAGCCCTTGCTTGCCCTGCCTCCTGGAGATAGAAGGTAAGTCCCTATCACAAAAGACACCTTGTACTTTGGACACAGGACCCAGAAGCCCAGAGCTGGATCTAGCCTTTATTGAAGCCTTCCCCTCAAGGACTAGCTTTCTTGGTACCACAGGCTCTGTGCAAGCTTCCAGAGGACAGAAAACAGCCAACAGTCTTACCTAGCTATGATGTCAGTGAACCACAATAATGACTGGCATGTCACAATAACTTGAAGGCTGCAGCAGTGGCACACATAGGTTAGCAGTAATCATCAGTTCTCTGATTGGACTTAAGACTGCTCAACAAGAGGGAAATTATGCTTGGTACTGGAAACCTATCCAATTACTTAAGGCTAATGAAGTCATGAATTTTGGAGGAGATGCTACAATTACCTCCACCACTTTACTAACCCAGCATAATCCCTAACTACGTTCTAAATATTTGTCTTGTATCCACAGATAACTAGTTCTTACCCTTCACCAAGGAAACCTCTCTTTGCAACAGGTGGGGAACATTACAGAAAACCACAGCTGATCAAAATGCAGGGTTGTGGATCCCAGTCTCAATGGATTCATCTACAAAAACAACTTCTGCACCAAAGACTCAGGGATTTCTGTAGAACAGGTGGTGGGAAGACTGTAAGAGTCAGAGGAAGAGTTTGCTGTGAGATTGTGTCACCTAGAAATGTCAGAAGCTGCACCCATGAAGTCTCAACAACATGGCTGTCTAAACATGACCTGAACAAGGCAGGTCAATAGGCATGGAATGGGGAATCTCAGGAGACTTCAGCTCTAAACAAAGAACGACAGGTAACTAGGGAATGCTGAGAGAGGGAGAAATAGTCTTCCCCAGGCAGGAGCACAAATATTGGTATCCAATACCAAATGTCAGACCTGAAAACATGTACACCATAAGTAATAGTATAAGGATTCATCAAGTTGCATGTACATATATACACACACGCATATGTATATATACATATATACATAGGTATATGTAACAACAACTGAAAAAAAGATGCTGTGAATTTGGAAGATACAAGGGAGGTATACATGGGAAGGTTGCAGGGAGGCAAGGGAAGGGGGAAAAGATATAATCTTAAAAAATAAAAAAATTATAATAACTGTTGCTTTTTTTTCTCTGAAAATCTCAACTTGTGGCATTTGGTGTCTTCTAAATAACTACAGGCATGCATGGTGCCTTGTTTCAAACATTCACATATAGGATCATATCAAGAATAAGCTAACCTATAATTTAAAAGTAGGTTAAATAAATTATAGTTTTTCTATAATATATAATTAATGCAGTATAATAAAGAATTAGTAAGGGTACAGACATCTGAGTTACACATATGTTCATTGGGTTTTCATTGCTTGGTTCCTTAGTTTTATAGCCCTGGAGACTCCTTCTGTTGTCAACCTATAAAGTAAATATTATGATAAATGAAGACACCATGGGAATAGGGAGAAGCAGAGTGTTAGGGAGGTTCCCAAAATCCACAACGATGACTCCACCATAGACTACTGGCAATGGTCGAGAGTATGCCTGATCTGGCCTATTCTGGTGATTGGATGGCTGAATACCCTAACTGTCGTCATAGAATCCTCTTCCAGTGACTGATGGGAGCAGATGCAGAGATACACAGACAGGTCCCAGGCAGAGTTCTTAGGAGCCTAATCGATGATAGAGAGGAGGGATTCTATGAGTAAGAGATATCAAGACCATGATTGGAAACAGTACAGAGACGACTAGCCAAACTAGTGGAATCACATGAACTGTGGACCAGTAGCTGAGGAGCCCCCATGGTACTGGACTAGACCCTCTGGATAAGCAAGACAGTTGTTTAGCTTGAACTGTTTAGGGGGCCCCCAGGCAGTGGAACCGGGACCTGATCCTAGTGCATGAGCTAGCTTTTTGGGGCCCAGTGCCTATGATGAGACACTTTGCACAGCCTTGGTGCAGGGAGGAGGGGCTTAGACCTGCCTCAGCTGAATGTACCAGGCTCTGCTGACTCCCCATGGGACACCTTGCCTTGGAGGAGGTGGGAATGTGGGTTGGGTTGGTGAGGAATGGGGGGGGGAGGAGGGAGGACTGGGGAATCTGTGGTTGGTATGTAAAATGAATAGAAAATCTATTAATAAAAATATGAAAGGAAAAAATATTATTATACCATAAACTGTGATACAGATGTAAAGACTAAATAAAAACAATAGAAAATTTGCATTATTCCTAGAAACTACATTAAAGAAATGGTCACAGTGATAATGATAATGAAGATATGATGATCTTCATTTAATTAATTAATTAATTGTTAAGTACAACTATATATTCCATGAAAATATGTCTGACATATACCAAGTTAAAAAGTAGGTTGCCCCCTGCTCCACATTCACATACAATAAAATAAATAACATAATAAAAAGTAAGAAGTAGATTGAGAGATAACACGTATGGATATAATTTTGTATTTGTGGTACATATACAGAAATGATACCTTTATCACTATGATGATTTCAACACCAAGCAGAGAACAGACACTTAGAATTCTGATAGAGTCTGTAGTCGATATAGGGTTCCCCTTTATCTACTGGGAATATATTCTTTTTTTGTTTTTGTTTTTGTTTTTTGAGACAGGTTTTCTCTGTATAGCTTTGTGTCTTTCCTGGATCTTGTTCTGTACATCAGGCTGGCCTCGAACTCACAAAGACCTGCCATCCACTTCCTCCTGAGTGCTGGGATTAAAGGCATGTACCACCACCGCCTGGCTGGAATATGTTCTAAGACCCTTAGTGAATGCTTGAGTCTGGGGAATCAAATCCTATAACTTTTATTTCCTATGCATACATACAGATTATAAAGATTAATTTATAAGTTAAGTACAGCAGGGCGTTAACAATAATAACTAATAAAATAGAACACTTATGATAATATAGTATAATGAATACTAGGTGAATATGATCTTTTTCTTTTGGATGAATGAAGACAAACAATATTCATGGATTGTGGTCAACAATGGGTGACTGAAGTCACAGATAGTAAAATCATGGATAAGGTAAAATTGCATTAAGAATATGGGTGGAAGGATCGAGGAGCCAGAGAAGGAGGAGGACATCAGGGGCCAGCCACCCAGCTATACAGCAAGCTACGGAGTAAGAGGTGTCTTTGGATCCTGTATTTCAAGAAGCTCTCAAAAGAACTTATCAAGACCACCCAACCACTGAACCAGATCACCAGAATTGTAAGTATACACCTCATCGACTGAGAACAGGGGTGGTCAGCTTGCCCAGAGAACCAGATTTTTAGTTTCTCACTTCCTGGTGCTTGAAGTTTCTCATTTCTGAGGCTTAGAGGTGTAAGCCTGAAGGGTTAGGGTCTTACACCATCTGCACTGAGCAGAGAAAGAGATGAGTAGACGCCAGCAGAAAAATACAGGCAACAACATAAAGACCTATATGACAACACCAGAACCTACTGACCCTACAATTGCAAGTCCTGAACATACCAAGGCAGAAGAAACAGAAGAAATCAATCCTAACAATGACTTTAAGAAGATGATAGAGGCCCTTAAAGAAGAAATAAAAAATATCCTTAAAGAGGAAATAAAAAATTTCCTCAAAGAGGAAATGAAAATCTCCATTAAAGAGGAAATAAAAAATTCCCTTAAAGAGGAAATGAAAAACTCCATTAAAGAGGAAATAAAAAACTCCCTTAAAGAGGAAATGAAAAACTCCATTAAAGAGGAAATAAAAATTCCCTTAAAGAGGAAATGAAAAACTCCATTAAAGAGGAAATAAAGAATTCCCTTAAAGAGGAAATGAAAAACTCCATTAAAGAGGAAATAAAAAATTCTTTTAAAGAGGAAATGAAAGACTCCATTAAAGAGGAAATGAAAAACTTCCTTAAAGAGGAAATAAAAAATTCCCTTAAAGAAATGGAAGAAAAAACAAACAAAAAATTGGAAGAAAGCAAAGAAAGCCAAGAAAAAATAATTAAACAGATGAAAGAAACATTCCAAGATCTGAAAAAAGAAATTGAGACAACAAAGAAAACACAAGCTGAGGGAATGCTGGAAATAGAAATCCTGACTAAATGAACAGGAACTACAGAAACAAGTATAACCAACCGAATACAAGAGATGGAACAGAGAATCTCTGACACTGAAGACACAATAGAGAAAATAGATTCGTCAGTCAAAGAAAACACTAAAGACAAAAAAGTTGTAACACAAAACGTCCAAAAAATCTGGGACACCATGAAAAGACCAAACCTAAGAATAATAGGGATAGAAGAAGGAGAAGAATACCAACTCAAAGGCACAGAAAATATATTCAACAAAATCATAGAAGAAAACTTTCCTAACCTAAAGAAAGAAATACCTATGAAGATACAAGAAGCTTACAGAACACCAAATAGGCTGGATCCAAAAAGAAAGTCCTCTCGCCACATAATAATCAAAACATTAAATATACAAGTCAAAGAAAAAATATTAAGAGCTGCAAAGGAGAAAGACCAAGTAACATATAAAGGCAAACCTATCAGAATAACACCAGACTTCTCAAAAGAGACTATGCAAGCTAGAAGGTCCTGGACAAATGTGATGCAGACACTAAGAGACCACGGATGTCAACCTAGACTATTATACCCATCAAAACTCTCAATCACTATAGGCGGAGTAAACAAAATATTCCATGATAAAACCAGATTTAATCAATACCTATCCACAAACCCAGCCTTACAGAAAGCACTAGAAGGAAAAATCCAACCTAAAGAAGGTAAACACACCCATGAAAACTCAGGCAATAGATAAAACCACACCAACATCTGAAGAAATAGAAGGGACAAATTCCTCCCCAGAAAATGCATGACCTATGAAAGCTGATAAGAGTTTGAGGCAGATTCCGGGAGAAAGAAAGCCCCTACCTCCAAAGGCAGACAGCAGAGGAACAGAGCAGCCTGAGATATCTGAAGCTCTGCATCTGGGGGGAAAGGAACGTGCAAAGTGAGAATAAAATCAGTGGGAGAAAAATTTCTCTGAAAGAGCTATGGAAAGGCTGTTGTAAATGCTTTTGTTTTTCACTGACTGGCTAGGACAAACGCAAGCCCCGAGGAAAGTTGTTGTTGGAAATTGCCCATCTCAATGCGCGCTAACGAGGTCTAAGTTTCTGCAGTGATTAACTGAAGATTTTGGAATTTTCTTCATAAAGCATCAAAGCAATGAAAAATTAGTCATAAGAAAAGTGTTGGCCGTTTAAACACCCTAATTGGTGTGCTAGAAACCTCATCCAATGACAGAGGGAACCGGATGCAGAGATCCACGGCCAGGCCCCAGGTGGAGCTCTAGGAGTCCAATTGGCGAGAAAGAGGAGGGTTTATATAAGCGAGAATTGTTGAGACCAAGGTTGGATAAAGCACAGGGACAAATAGCCAAATGAATGGAAACACATGAACTATGAACTAATAGCTGAGGAGCCCCCAATTGGATCAGGCCCTCTGGATAAGTGAGACAGTTGATTAGCTTGATCTGTTTGGGAGGCATCCAGACAGTGGGATGTGCTGTCCTTAGTCCTCAGTGCATGTGCTGACTGTTTGGAACCTGGGGCTTGTACAGGGACACTTGGCTCAACCTGGGAGGAGGGGAATGGACCTGCCTGGACTGAATCTACCAAGTTGAACTCAATCCTCAGGGGAGTCTTTGCCATGGAGGAGATAGGAATGGGGGGTGGTCTGGGGTGAAGGGGGGGAGGGAGGAGAACAAGGGAATCTGTGGCTGATATGTAAATTTGAATTAAATTATAAAATAAAAAGAGAAAGAAAAGAAAAAAAGAAAAAGAAAAAGAAAAAAGAAATAAAGAGAAAAAAGAATATGGGCTACTGAATAAAGAATGTAGAATTTGTACATACACACATACGGGAAAATGTAGTTTAATATCAAAACAGGAAAGTGGGCGGTAGAGTAGTAAATGAGTGAGAAGGGGCTGTCATGAAACATAGTGCCATTTGTATTTCATAGAAGGACAGGGACACTTTTCCCTTCACTCTGAAGATTTTATATGACCATCAACTTTTCTGAATGAGTCAACAGTGGCATCTCTGTCTGTCGTGGAGAGAACATGAAGAAGAATCAATTAGAGTAAGGAAACTAGAATAAGGAGAATAGAAGTTATAAGAAATGGAGAAGAACCCAAGACCACAAGAATCCAGATATACAGAGAAAAGGCAGGAGGTCAAGAACCCAGGAAGAGGTCAGTAAATCTGGAAGCTGCCTCTGAAGGGATATGTAATAGATTTTTATCTCTTGTGTCCTAATAACACTGCAATAATAAACTCTTTCCAGACGTCCTTTAATTTTTCTCATACAACTCACTAGAGATTGGCCTCAAACTCATGACTCTTTCCTTCCTCAGTGATGGGATTACAGGTACATACCTCTGCACCTGGCTCTAGATGTCTTTATTTTTTTCTAATTGATTTGTTCTTTAGCAATGTCATACATGTATGTCTTAACAACTCTCACACAGACACACAGCTGCACAAAGAGACTTCTCCATACACACACTCTACAAACCCCATCTGTTTACTCTCTGCTTTACAGCTATCTGATACAACATATCAGCATTCAAGATATACTCACAAAGGAAGCACATATTCTTTTATATAGCACCTGGATACCCACCAACTTTTCCACTATGACAGAGTAAGTGCAAAGTATGAGTTATGCAGCAACTAACCACATCTGTTGTGTATGAGAAGGGGAAGAATATTTAAACATTGAGTTCAAGTTTGATGGTATCAGTAGTATTGTTATTACCTCTTCTGCACTAGGCGGACCATCTTGGTTGGACTCTCTCCTCCATGGTGTCATCAGTAGTGTTAGTTCTTTTGCATCTACACACAGAGTAGTGCTTAAGAGAAAAAAAATTCTTTTTTTTTTTCCGAGATAGGGTTTTCCTTTGTGGCCTTGGCTGTCCTGGAACTGGCTGACCTCAAACTCACAGAGATCCACCTGCCTCTGCCTCCCAAGTGCTGGGATTAAAGTTGAGCACCACCACCACCTGGCTGAGAAAAACATTCTTGATGAGCTCTTCTTTTTAGTGTTCTTTCTGCTCCCAATCTATTTAGTGTGCCAACCATAGAGGGAGATGGAAGAATGTGTACAAACCTAGGGAAGCAATGAAAAGCTGGAGGCTGACAGCTGAGGAAGGAGGAAACCAGACAGAGCTGCCTTCCACACCACAGGGAGAGCAATACTGGCAGGTATGGCCTCTGTGTCCTCTGTGCCTCTCTGGTTTCTATGGGATTAACTTCATTCCCAAAGGGGCAATTTGGACTCTAGTTTTCAGACTGGGATTCTGGAGAAGAATGAGAATAGAATTTTTGCCTGGGAACCTAGCAAGGAAAAACATGAATGAGTAGGAAGGCTCATAACACAGCCTATTTTTTTCAGTCCAATCTCCAGCCAACCCTACAGAATGCTACAGACTAGACCTCTAGCAGCCTCCCCTGTCTCACCTCAGGGCACACATGGAGCAGAAACAGTGTTGGAACATGAAGGAACCTAGCATGAAGGAAAGACTTTAGTTGTCTGAAGGACAACACTGGCTTCTGGGAAATTTTTTCTCTAAGCCCGCACTGACCTTAGGAATTTTAGCTTTATTCTAATTATGCTTTTCTGTTTTACTTCCCTGAGTATAAGCTCCAAGTCTCCTAGGTCTTGCTTGAATATTTTCCTTTAAGGAACTATTTAAAGGTGAGGCCCTGAGAGTTGTATAAACAGGGTATTCCCTGGAGCATTGAGAGTCCTCAGTCCTTTACAGCAACACCCTGGGACACTTTCTGGTGTAATTAAAATCGTAGGCTAAAGTTGTCAAATTGCACATATATTCTGTCCTTTAAATTTTGCCCAAAATAGCATCAGCAGATATATACTTCGGGATTCACAAAGTCATCTAACTTTTGTTTTTGTTTATAGGTAATTGAATAGAAATTGAAATGAGCAGGCACTGCTCACCTGAGTGACTCAAGTATTGAGGAAGTTAATCTGATTTCTGGGCTTGCAATTTCTGTTCAGTCTGTGGAGATTTGGGCACCTACAGTACACAAAAGACAACTTAAAATAGCAAGAATTTAATTTCTTAACATTGTTCTAATATTAACATGGCAATGAGTACTTCCAGTGTTGTGCTTACTGAAGTTATATACTTCTACTGGATGTAAAGACAAAAGTTTTTATTCATAGTGATAATTGATCATCAGACAACTGTAAAATTTGTTTATACACTTATTTATATGTGTGTATACACGTGTGAGCGCCACAGAATGTGGAGGTCAGAGTACAACTTGTGGAAATCAGTTCTCCCCTACTATATTGGCCTTAGAAACTGAACTCAGGTTGTTCGGCTTGGTAGTAGATGTCTTCAGCTGCTGAGCCATCTCACTCAATTTTTAGAATGAGACTTTAGTTTTTTTTAACCTTTCTCCTTTCTCATGTTTTAGTGTTTTTGAGAATTTCATACAATGTATCAATGTATTTGGCCATATTTATCCCCCATCCTCCAACTCCTCCCAGATCCACCCCTTCTTCTCTATCCACCCATCTTTGTGCCCCTTAAAAAATAAACCTATTGAGTCCCATTTGTAATTCTCATATACTCTTGGGTGTGTGGCCATCCACAGGAGCCAGTTAGATTTACCAGAGGTAAATTGGCTCATAAAAAATTGGCTGTTCTTACAATGGCTATCAACTACTAATACCTCCACAGCTAGGGATATGACTTCATTCCCATTTCCCTTCTTCCATGCTTGGATTTTTTTTTCTGGCTTATACTTACACAGGTCTTGTGCATGATGTTACAACCATTGTGAGTTCGTATGTGCAACTTCCCTGTTGGACCAGAAAACACTATTTCCTTCAATCCACACACACATTCTTTGGCTCTTACAATCTTTCTGCCTCTCTCCTTCAATGATCTCTGAAGCTTTGGGAGGTGAAAAAGTGATACAGATGTCTTCTTTTGAGTGAGCATTCTGCAACCACTTATTTTCTGCACTTTGTCCAGTTGAGGATTTCTATGTTAACCACTATCTACTACAAAAAGAAGCTCCTCTGATGAGTTCTGAGAGATGTACTAGTCTATTGGTACAAAAAATATGTCATTAGGAGCCAATTTAATAGAATGTCTCTTTAGCAGAGTAATGGTAGTAGGTTCTCCACTAGGGCTTATGACTTGTCCAACCACAGGTTCTTTGACCCCAAAACTGCTCCAGGTGTCGGTTTCATCTTGTGGAACAAGATATCTATCTTATAACCCCCTTTCCAAGTCCCAGGGATCACTTGTCTTTCAACTCTGTCCATAATTTCCCTCACTGAAGAAACATACCAGATTTTGACCCAATCAAAAACAATCATCATTTTTATTTTATTGTAATTTGGAAGTTCCTCACTGAAGGCCAAAAAGAAATTCTTCTACTTCTTCTCTTTCATACAATATTGTCATTATATTTTATATTTTAAGATATTTAACTCATTCAGTATTTGCTTTCATGTGTCATGCTAATGACATGAGAAATAAAAACATGGAGAAATCCAGTTTTATTTTTCTAAACTTAATATGCTTATTTTACCAACAGTATTTTCTAAACTATTTGTTTGTAAAGATTTTAAAACAACTTTGTTGTAAATTAAATTTCTACATGGGTCTGTATATGAGTTTTCAATTCTATGCTATTTGTTCATTAATCTTTCTCTTTTTCTCTCTCTAGCTTTAATTTTTGTGGCATGGCTCTTACTACGTATTAGAGAGTTTCAACCCAACTACTTTCAATAGGCTAATTGTGAATTCCTATTTTCCTACAGAAATTTGAGAGTAAATCTACTGAGTTACTAAAACAATCAAACTAAATTAATATTTATACTGTGCTAAATTTATGTATCAGTCTTGTTTTCTTCATACCAGGATGATGTTTTATTGTTCTTTTTTTTTTTTCAAAGATTTATTTATTTATTATGTATACAGTGAGTGTTCGGCCTTCAGGCCAGAAGAGGGCACCAGATCTCATTGTAGATGGTTGTGAGCTATCATGTGGTTGCTGGGAATTGAACTCAGGACCTCTGGAAGAACAGCCGGTGCTCTTAATCGCTGAGCCATCTCTCCAGCCCTTATTGTTCTTTTATATTGCTTCTTTTTATGTTAGAGGATTATGCCATTGTATTTGTATGTCACACTGTGAAGCTGATGAACATTTGTGTTATCTGGGCATCTTATAGTCTGGGAAGGAATGCTGAGACAGCAAGACTGGAGTCACAAAGATGTACCTTATTTTCTGGGGACTATTGAGGAAAGCATATGGTGCCAGTACTAGTCTAGCAGAGGAAACTGAAGCCTCAACACGATTGCAGCCTAGTTCCTCTTGAACATTGCAAATACTCCCAATGAAAGAATAAGGGTGATTAGAAAATCTAACCAATGCCTTAACTCCTAATGAGCAAGTATCAACACAAAAATACAAGAAAGGTAAAAATCAAGGTAACATGACTCTTTAAAAAGTATTAATCACAAAGCAATGGATTTCAATGAAAGTGAATTAGATAAAATTTCAGAAAAAAGAGTTGAAGAAATGGTATATAAAAGGTGTTAGTTTCTTTTCACTGCTGTGATAAAACACCGTGAACAAAAGTGACTTCTGGAATAGGAGTTTATTTTGGCTTCTGGTTTCAGAGTGAGAGTCTATAAGGTGGGGAGACATGGAAACACACAGCCGAGCAGAAAGCTGAGAGATAACAGCTTCAGCCAGATGCAGAATTCTGGTAGACTGGAAGTGAAACAAGGTATAAACTCTCAAAACTCTTCCTATATCCTTCAACAGGACTCCACTTCCAAAAGGTTCCATAAGTTCCCCCAACAGCACCATCAGCTGTGAACCAAGTGTCTAAATATGTATGCTATGGAGGACATTTCTCATTCAAATGAGCACATGAATCTTCAAAGAAATGAAAGAGGGCACAAAACCTCCTGAATGAATGCTAAGTAAACAAAAACAATTAGCAGAATGTAATAAAGTCACCACAAGATATGAAAGTGGAATCTGACAATGAAGTAGTAATACTGGAGAGCCAAAGTGAGCGAGTGAGAGAGAGAGAGAGAGAGAGAGAGAGAGAGAGA
>CABHPH010158385.1:0-10548 GCA_902168325.1 Peromyscus nudipes | reverse complement strand
GAGAGAGAGAGAGAGAGAGAGAGAGAGAGAGAGACACCTTGTGACCAGAGGTAGTTCTGATGAACTTGAGATTCAATAAAACCAGGGGACTCTAGGGAACATTACTAAAGAGTCCATTACTGATCTTCTCTGAAGCAGGGGCAGAGAAGAAATGATAAACATACTGTGTAGCATGAGTCTTAAAAGTTCTTATTAATAAAATCAAACCCGAGGCCAGTTATTGGGGTGAACACTGGAAGGTCAGAGAGACAGAATAAGCCACAGCTATCTCACCTCGCTGGATCCTCAGCTGGTCTTGTTTCCTCAGACTGGATGCCCCGAGCCATCATCCAGAATGGGTCTTAGCTGAACTGCTGCTAGAAGCCTGAAAGCTTCACCAGCCACATGCTTCTCCAGGCCAAAGGCCTCTCCAGGCCAAAGGCCTGCTCAGGCCAAATGCCTCGAGTTTCTGGTCCTCACGCCTTATATACTTTTCTGCTTTCTACCACCACTCCCTGGGATTAAAGGCTGACTTTCTGGGATTAAAGGCATTGGGTCACCATGCTTGGGTGTATCCTTGAACACATGAATTTCTGCCTCTGGAATGCTAGGATTAAAGGCGTATGCTACCACTGCCTAACCTCTATGTTTAATATTGTGGCTGTCCTGTTCTCTGACCCCAGATAAGTTTATTAGCATACACAATATTTTGGGGAACACAATACCCCCACAATACAGAGCAGTTCTCACCCTTTCACCAAGGTGCTCAAGGGGCAGCGAGTCTCAGCCAAATGAAGCCTGTTTGCATAATATCTTTGAATACATCTTGCCTGTAGTATTCCTAGAGCAGGTAGAGACATTCCTTCCATGGGAATATAAACAAATATCTAAGGGAATGGAGTTCACACAGCAGGATAGTATAGGAAAGTGTTTATTATATGTAGGCTACAAAAGCCAAATAGAGAGCTCTGGGGAAATCTTCATCAACAGAAGAGATCATGGGAAAGACATTATGAGAGTTTGAAGACAAGGTAGAGGAACTGGAAAATTCAGACATGAAAAAACTAAATTAAAAATCATGTATGAAGAACATGTTTGAGATTGATGGGATGGTATGAAAGTAACAAATCTATGAATCAGGGTATAGAAGATTAATTTCATGCCAAAGACTTAGAAAACATTTTCAATAAACTCATAGCAGAGAACTTCGCAAACATAGTGCAAGAGATGCCTATTCAGATATAGGAGGCATTTACATCACAAAGCAGAATAAACCAGAAAAGAAGATTCCTAATCACATTATAGTAGAGACCAAATATACAGAATAAACTTTATTGAAAACTGCAAGAGAGAAACACCAAGTCACTTATAAGGGAAATTCTGCCAGTATAAGATGTTTGACTAGGAAATGTAAAAGCTAGGTGTATTTAGAGTGATGTATTTTAAACTCTGAAAGATAACTGCTAATTCAGAGCACTTTGCACAGGAAACTATCTCCAATAATTGAAGTAGAGTGGAAAACTTTCCATGATAAAAACAGGATGAAGGAATTCATAAGTACTAAGCTAACTCTATAGAATATACTTGAAGAAATCCTTCAGACTAAAGTGTCAGAGAAAGATAAACACACCCAGAAATCTACAATAGTTAAGCAAATGAGGAACAGGAAAATACCAAATACTACAACAATAAGAGAATAATAGGAATTGATAAAATACTTTAATAATCACTCTAAACACGAATGATTTCAATTGTTTGATCAAATAATTTAAATAGTTCTATATTAAGCACTTAGATGGAAGCAGCAATAAAAAACAAATCTTGTTAATACTTGTCCAGGCCTCTGTGGATTTACTGCTGAATTCTAACCTTAAAGAACGAACACCAACAATTTTCAAACTAACATAACGTATAAAAGGGGAGAGTGCTACTACTCTCTTTTCACAAAACCAGTATTATCTTTGTACCACAACTGGAAAATGACACAGTTCCAGCCCACCAAAAATGTATAGCCCAATATCCTTGATGAACTCAGATTCAAAACTTCCCAATAAAATACTTACAAACTAAATTCAAGAACACAACAAAAGATTATTCTTTTTTTTCCCAAAAGATTATTCTTTATGGTCAGCTTTGCTCCATACCAGGCATGAAGTGATGGTTAAACATATGCAAAACAATAAATACATCAGATAAATGAATTCAAGAACAAAAATCCCATGACCATCTCCATAGCTTCAGAAACGGCTTTTGACAAAATCTAATATTGTTTCATGATAAAAATCCTGAAGGGGCTAGAAATAGAAGGACTGTATCTCAGGCCATAGTTTGTACTTCTTTTCACTCATACCAACCCTCGCATCAAATGTTATGCTTAACTTTCCTTTGTAATTGATTTGTGCTGGATTTTCAGTTCCTCAATTGGACAACTTAGGATTCTGCAAATGCACACCAAATTTCCAGAATAATGTCAAACGTGATATCTGCCAAAATTCAGACACAATCTCAGACCCGATTATAATAATTAGAGGTATTTATTATGCTCTTATTCCTGATAATAATAGTTAGAGGTATTGATTATTCTCTTATCACATGCATACATGCTAATTATGTTCATATAATGTAGGATATACTATCTTCATAGTCTGCAGATAAACTTTCTCAAACTCATACACGGAGTATATGGTGGAGCTAACCTTCAGTCTATTATTCCTTTTCCTCTAGAAACCAAATACTTAATCGGAACCATTCAGGGTCACTCCAAAGAAGCCATAAAGGACCTAGTGATAGGATCTATAAGCAAGATGAGAGGCATAACTATGTGTTATTTTTCTGTCCTCTTTACAGCCATTTGGGAGACTTTTGTGGAGAAACACAGCTCAGAATCATTTCATACTAATGATTGGGAATTCTCCTGAGTACTCTAACTGCTCCAAAGGCAGCTTCTAATACCCTCACTTCCTACTTAATTCACCTCATTTTAAAGGAGCTACTGCAATACAGTATCTTCTGAAGACAATGATAAAACTTTACTTAGAGTAGGGCGTGTGAGAGACAGTGAGAATCTTCCTTCTTGCTCCATCTTGGTCTTAATTTCCAAGCATTGGCTGAGCTCTCTGCCTTTATGGCAAGCTGCCTGCTCTCTGCTTAGATAGTGCTTTAGCCAATATCACTCCAGCACTTTCTCCAGCAAGACTGAAATGCACTCACTAGTTCTGATATGCTGATTTAATCTTTATTTTTTCCTCTAGAAGAGAAATTTTTGACAAGATCAGGAAAGTAATAAGAGAAGACCTGAGGTGAACTAAGGGGGGAGACAGATCAGATTGGGAATGTACTGTTTTTATGTGGACTTGATTCTCAGGGTTTACTTATCTTCTGATATAGATACAGACAAGGTTCCTCACCTCGCTCTATCATATCAAATCATAATTACAATGTTAAATTCTCAGTGAAGAAGAATCCTGATTTTCATCTTATGGAAACATAAGCAGAACTTCCATGGAGTCAGGTTTGGTCTTGTGAATGTGTGTGTTCACTAGAGGGGTATTTATCTTTAAAGAAATGGACATTTCCCCCCAAAACTCTATAGAAAAAGCTAAATCAAATATTAGAAATCTTGACAGTAGAAATGATGTTTTTAGAAAAAAACTTCCTGACCTTGGGGACAAGTTTGTAGTCACCTGGGGGTACATTTTCACCTTCATATTTGCATGGAATTTTTTTTAAAGACAATAAGGGAGGTTGGAAGTATCACCTTGTAATGCCATCCCAGAGATAGTGAGAGCCCTACCATATGCCAAGTCATAGTCACATTAGTCTTGAACTCACAGTCACCTGTCTCCAAATATTTTGACTCAGGTCAAATCAATACAAGAACATTGTAGATTCTTATTATGTATCATAGTTGATCATATTTAATGTGAATAAAAGGTGATTCTGATGTGGTCACTGTCCTTGATCAGCTATAGTCACACAAAAAGACAAAAGTCTTAAAATATAATTTAAGACCTACTATGCAGGTAATTAGATAATGCTGCAGTCATATTTGTGTTTCTGAGAGTAGGTATTTGTGAATGGCTATATTTGTGTATATATATATATATATTGTGACTGGGGGTTTTAGAATGGAGAATGGGGAAAGATATTGTGAGGAAAATTCTAAGAGTAAATAGTTATGGGTAAATGTGATATGGTTATAAGTAGGGCTTTTGTCATATAGGTACTTCGCAATGGTTACTTTTCATTGTCAACCTGACTGCTTTTAGAAATCACCATAGAACCACACCTCTATGTGTATCCACGAGGGTATTTCCAGAAAGGTTTAACTGAGGAGAGAAGGCTCACCCTGAATGTGGGCAGTGACATTTTGTGAGTGGAGATCCAGGACAGAATAAATAGGGAGAACAAGCTAAGTGCCAACATTTATTTCTTTCCCTGCTTCTTGACTATGGATGTAATGTGACCCATAACCTCACACTTGTGCTTTCATAGCTTCCCCACCCGATGGATTGAATCTCACACTGTGAGTCAAAGCAGACCCTTCCTTCTATAAAATGACTTTGTCAGGCATTTTTTCACTGTGACAAAAATATCTAATAGAGTGGTGTGCGGTTTGTACCATCTTGTTTAGTTAAGAATGTCTACATACATGTGAACAAGCAACTTAAGGATCAATTAGTTAAACACAGTGTAGTGGAACGTTCCTCCTCATGGCTATCCCAGTTTTATTTTTAAAGCCAGTTATCTGTTGAAACATTGTGTCTCTTAGACTCACAACTCCATCCAGATGTTAATAGCCTGTTAGTAGATCATGTGCGATGTGCTTTTCTTTTTCATATTTTAAATGGAAATGCATACAGCAGTCCTCAATTTGGACTAAAATGTGTTCTTTAATTTGGATGTGAAATCTATATCTTTATTTTACTACTCTCTAACAGAATTTGACATCTTCTTCTAAATTCAGGAACCAACTTAAACTAGCATTAAAATATTTGATTTTTCTAGCAGTAGAAGTCAGAAGTATTTTAATATTACATGTACTTGTTGAAGATATCTCTAAATATTTAAAGATATAATTATTTTGAAATAAAGTTGTTCTGGACCCACCATTATAAATAACAATTAATGTGCTGATAAAGATACACCATATTTATTATCATGCTAATAAAGCCATATGTTGTTTGTGTATCTTTTTTCTATAACTGTCTTGATAACTGTATTTTAATATAACTGGTTTCCTTAGTCATTATTTACACATTTATTTTTGTGCATTTTAAAACTCTATTTTGAAACACATATCCAGATAAAGGGTTAAACAGCTCAACCCTTTCATAGGACCTTAAACTTACTGTGGTGGTATTGTGTTCCCCAAAATATTGTGTATGCTAATAAACTTATCTGGGGTCAGAGAACAGGACAGCCACAATATTAAACATAGAGGTTAGGCAGTGGTAGCATACGCCTTTAATCCTAGCATTCCAGAGACAGAAATCCCTCTAGATCTCTGTGAGTTCAAGGCCACATTGGAAACGGCCAGGCACGGTGATACACACCTTTAATCCCAGAAAGTCAGCCTTTAATCCCAGGGAGTGGTGGTAGAAAGCAGAAAGGTATATAAAGCTTGAGGACCAGAAACTGGAGGCTTTTGCCCTGGGGAGGCCTTTGGCCTGGAGAAGCATGTGGCTGGTTAAGCTTTCAGGCTTCTAGCAGCAGTTCAGCTGAGACCCATTCTGGATGAGGGCTCGGGGCATCCAGTCTGAGGAAACAAGACCAGCTGAGGACCCAGCGAGGTGAGATAGCTGTGGCTTATTCTGTCTCTCTGACCTTCCAGTGTTCACCCCAATACCTGGCCTGAGGTTTGATTTTATTAATAAGAACTTTTAAGATTCATGCTACAACTTACGCTTTAAATTTCCTTATTTTTGAAAAAGCACTAGGAAATTGATTATTATTCAAAACTTATTCAATCTCTCTACGGATATTGGCACATCTTCTAAAAACTCAGTTCAAGTATAAATAAAGTATCTTTATTTACTCAATTCACGATCACAGACTGAACAATGTACTACTCGATGTCTTCTAAAAGAGCTTGTAAAAGTGACATCGTTTTCAAAGGACATTTTCTAGTCTTTGGGAGGGATAGATGACAGATAATGGGAGGAAGTGAGAGATGAATGGCTGAATGCAGGGAGTTAGTACTGTTTGAGCAGACCAGGAACCCAGCTGAGCTGATGGCTTAAATGGAAGTTCTGTTGTGGCGATGATGTGTCCACTGTCTTGGAAGTTCATATAATACTGGAAGAGCTACAGCTGCTGCTGTGGACAGGATTGCCAAAGGCTGTCAACTGGATTTACCCTTTGAGGTGTTGTCTTCCTTCAAGACAGGTTATTTTCTCTATTTAAGAAAGTAGTGAGTTCAAGAAAGTATTTTGGTTCTTTTTGAATCCCTACACCTTTGTGGCTGTCCTTACAGGGAAGAGACAACATGTCCAAAATATCTTTTAAAAATTCAATGCAATCATAAGATGAGTGGAATGTGATAACAACACAAGCCACAAGGAGTTCATTGATAATACCCTAAAACCTCACATTATAGCTTTGCAGATGAATGCAATCTGATTCATCATTGTGTTATTAGAAATCTGATGTCCAGAATAAAAAAGATGATTCTTCTCACCTACTCCCCACTTGCCAGGTGATACCAACAACAAATGTTTCATCTCACAAAGCACTGGTGTAAAAGCATCGAACATGTTCAAAGTGCTGCAGCATGAAAATCTTCTGAAGAACCAGTAAAGGGAACTTTTGAAAAGTTTCCCAGTGACTGGGGATATCTCTAAGTACTCTAAACTCTGAAGCAAATAATTTTATATGACACACACTTGTGTTCATAGAGACTTCTTACTGAAAAAGGAGATGAACTATGAGACAGACAAATCAGACACAGGCTACCAAATTTCTCCTTCTGGGACTGTCTGATGACCCACACACCCAAAAGCTGTTATTTATCTTATTCCTGGGTGTCTATCTGGTCACTGTTCTTGGAAACGTACTTCTTATGTTCCTTGTTCGGGTTGACTCTCGGCTTCACACAACCATGTATTTTATTTTCTGTGTAACTTGTCACTGGCTGACCTCTGCTTTTCCACCAACATTGTTCCTAGGGCCCTTATGCATCTCCTTTCAAGGAAAAAGGTCATTTCATTCAGACGCTGTGCATCTCAGCTTCTGCTTTTTCTCATTTTTGGGTGTAGACAATGTGCCCTTTTGGCTATGATGTCCTATGCTCGACAGAAAGAAGGGGAAAAAAGCTCACAGTTCATATATTAACAACAACAACAATAACAACAAAAAGCAAAGCTAGGCATGTTAGCACAGGCCTTTAATCCCAGGCCCTGGGAAGCAGAGGCTGGTGGTTCTTTGTGAGTTCGAAGCCAGCCTGGTCTACAGAACAAGTTCCAGGATAGCCTGGACTGTTATACAGAGAATCCCTGTCTCAAAAAAACAAAGAAAAACAAACAAACAAACAAACAAAGCAGAAACAAAAATATATGTGTAATAGCATACATTTTTTAGAGAGTAGAGATAACAAAGACACTTATTCTCTGTTGTAAATTAGATCAAAATTCAAGCCCAAGTGTATACAAAAAAACAAAAACAAAAACAAAAAAACAAGAGGCAGAAAATACAAATGAACTCCCAAGGCTGAAAATAAAAGGATCATCAAAAATAAAAAGAACAGATGACACAATGGGTGCAAGTGAACTAAGATACAGAATGAATTAAAAGCATAAATTCATTAGAGAGAAGATTAAGTGATGGAGAGAGTAACTCCTAATGAAATATAGCTACCATTAAACATGTCAAATAATGCATCTGAAACACATCATAGTGCTCCCCTAAGCAAGAAATGAAATCAACAGTGAATGATACAGCAGAGATGGGAGACTAAGCAACTTTCAAAAACCTTAACAGAGAAGTTAATAACACAGAGGACATAGGAGATATGCTCCCTTTATAGCTATCTAAAATTAGACAAAATGTACTACTCAAACACCCAGGGGATATGGAGCATTAAAAAGAAAACCCTCACCACATAGAACGCAAGCCAAAGTAGTGTAGTAGAGGTCACTTTTTTTTTTTTTACCTTAATGCAAACTCAGGAATTAACACCAAACATTAAAAAATATTACTCCAAAATTTAAAATTCTGCTCCTCCCACAAATAAAAACCTCATTAAACAATTCAAAGGAACAGTGGCAAAATGTCTGAAAATTAAAGACAATAAAGCATTGTACATTAAAAGCTAAACTTTATTAGGCAATGGCTAAGTTTTACCCTCACTAAGCAAAGCTGAGATGATTAAACATTAAATCCAGGGAGTGGAAATCATGCATTTGTGTACAGCTGGAAGGACCCAGGATTTAAAAGCACAAACCAGTGAAGCACCCCATGCAGATCATTATAGAGGCAGCAGGCCAAGAGGTTTAGGATGACATGCTTGCATTTTATATATTGGCATTTAAACTTTATGAGAGAGAACAGTTCTAAGATTAGAGGGTTCAAGCCACAGTCATGACTGTAGAGTAAATAAATGGTATAAGTAATGAATTCTGGAATAGCAAAAAGGAACAGTATTAAACTACAGTATTAAATAAAGCCCTCTGGGCTGGGGGTGTAGTTCTGTTGATAGAGAACTTGCCCAACATGCCCCAAACCCTGCACTCAATCACTTAGCACCTAATAAATAGGGTGAGTTGGTGCTATCCCTAAATCTCAGCCCTTGAAGGGTGGAGGCAGAGATCAGAAATTCAAGGTTTAGGGCTGGAGAGATATCTGGCTCAGTGTTCAAGAGCACTGGCTATATTTCCGTAGGACCCAGGTTCAATTACCAGTAGCCATATGTCTCACAACCATCTGTAACTCCAGTTCCAGGGGATCTGAAACCCTCTTCTAACTATTGTGGGTACCAGGTAAGCATGTGATGCACATATATACATGCAGGCAAAATATTCTTCCGAATATAAAATAAAAACAAGTATTAAAAAAAGTACAAGTTTTATATGAAAACTTGGTCTCAACAAACAAAACAAAAAAATACATTGAATAAATGCCCTCGGAGATGATAGTGAGACTTGAGACAGTGAGGTAAGCCAGTGCCTCTGCCGGAGGACCAGAAGAGTTCAGGTGGCAGGAATTTGGTTAGGTAAATACAACCAGCTCACAGAAATTGAATTTTTTGGCCTAGAGAAACTTGAACAGTTGTATGTAAAGAATATCTTTGAAAAGGGATACTGATGTAATCAAATTGGTCACAGGTGGGGCAATTGAGAAACTATCTACTGAAAACCAGAAAATTTGTAAAACATAGTATTTGAAAAAAGTAAGATACCTGAAAGCTTTGATGTTTGTCAGGGATGGCTACAAATGTCCGGGGAAGCAAAGCATGATGGGAAATAGTCTTTCCCAGGGAAGAACACACAACTAGTTATCCAATACCAAATGATCCGCAGTGAAAACATAATACAAGTGCAGACTGAGAAGGCTGTAGTTACATATTTAGGGAAAAATATGTAACAACAATTAGAGAAAAAGAGACCATGAATTTGAAAGTTAGCAATGGAGGCAGATATATAGGAGGGTTTGCAGGGAAAGGGAAAATGATGAAATTATATTATAAACTGAAAAACAAAAGAAATAATAATAAAAAAGAAGGTTCAATTTCCTTTCCCAGGTGACCTATCCAGTCACACTTGGTATTTTGGTAAGGCATCAACGCTAGACATTCGAAACCATTAGTCATTTCCAATCCATCAGCTCTGAACTATTTGTACCAGGGATGCAGATACCTGCAGACTGCGCCATCGGAGAGCCACAGAGGGGACAGCAGTGAAACTGAACTCCCGGCGCTGCAGAAGCACATCTAGAAGCAGCTGCTCTGCAGTCCACTATCCCTCCTCACCTCATGCTCTCTCTCTAGCCACATCTCAGCTCAGCACCCAGAACAAAGCTAGAAGCCTGAACCTCCACTTAGACTGGGACTACACTCCCTACCTGGACCAATTGAGTGTGATCCCAAATTCAGAGTCCCCACTGCAGTGACTCAGAGACACTTGTGAGCACAACTTGAGTCCAGGGCTCCCTTCCCTAAAGCCAGGTCCCAGAGACAAGTCAAGGAAACCAAACTACACAGCAATTAGGAATCTCTGCCTTCACTTGGCGCTTAAAACACAGGCTCATCACTGACCACCGCGCCCTCTTGTGGATATAAACAGATCTGCAAGAAGTAAGCAGTACACCTCTCCTCCCCACCTCAATGGGGCACAGGCCAGAGTCTGTCTTTCAACTCTGCCTTCTTTAAGACCCTGCTCACTTAACACAGCTGTCTGCCATTCATCTGGGTCTTCTGGCTGTATCAAACACTCTGGTGTACCCTTCCCCATCTGGAAAAACTGACTCAAACCCAAACTTTCTCTACCTTCTGCTGCCCTTCATTTACCTGGAACTAAAAAACAGATGTACTTTCCACTGACAAACTTTTAAATATGGAAGGGGCTTATTGATGTA
>CABHPH010158384.1:20473-39375 GCA_902168325.1 Peromyscus nudipes | reverse complement strand
CTTACCTAGAGGGTTTCATGGCCTTTGTGATCTTCGCGGCTCTCAGTTCGGTGGGCTCTCCCTACGGCCGCTACTCGTCGCAGTTTCCCGGCCGCCAAGTGCCGGCGCGACCCGCCTGGTTCCTGCAGGAGCTGCCCTCGATGGCTTGGCCGCTCTATGAGTGCGCCCGCCCTGCAGCCGCGCGCCTGGGCAGCCTCCCCAACCGGGTCCTGCTGGCCATGTTTCTGATCCACTACGTGCAAAGGTAATGGTCTTCCCTCCTGAGCTCGCTCCTCCCCACGCGAGGTGTCTCCCGAGAACCTGAGGCTCAGAGATTTCATTCCGAAATACATAGGATTGTCTGGAAGGGGAGATGGAAAGGACCGCATGAAGTGGTGGAAGTGCGAGCCTGGTCAGGGTTAGTGGTACAATGGTCCCGATTTCTTCTCTGGCTGTGTGCCGACTATCAGCGACGTCACCCTAGCAGGGTGATGTTACTGTGTTTCTGTTTCCCCTTGGGGAATCTTTATCCCTGGTACAGCCTCTCTCATAGCTGGATGACCCAGCTCCAGCTTGCGGACAGCTTAGTAGTCTCTTGGAACCACTCTGGACCCGAATGCGGACTTCGGCAATTTCAGAGATGTGTTGCCTTCTTTTTTTGAGAGAGGCTGGCTTTCCAGGCACAAACTCAGTTGGCTTATGAATCTTTCCCGGCAGAAGTTATATGAACGATGTTTCAGTGACTGCCGCAAGTCTTAAGGTTTTCTAATAAATTGGACTGAACTGTCTCTAATGCTCGCCCCTAACTGACTCAACATTTGTAAGTCAACATTTAAATGTTTTCATCTAGATTCTGAAAACTGCACAATAAAGAGAATGCCTCTGTATCTACAGGAGTTCTGTGATGTTTGCAAGTCTTTCGTCCTCTGACTTTTGGGAACTCACCCTGAAGTACCCATTTCCTGGAGAGGCTGAGAATTCAGTGTTGTGTTGGTAGCCTGTTCTTTCCTATATTCCAGTAAGGAGGTAGAATGGCTTCCTCACTACCACAAGTCTCTGGTATCCAGCATGGTACAGGAGTTGGTTTCTATACCAGCCCCTCTCACCATCTTGGACATAGTGTGCTTCTAGTCACCTTTAGTGCCGGCATTTTACATGGGGGCACAATCAACATATAACAAAGACTGAATTCTGTGTGCCTCGAACTGTTGATAGAGTATTCCAGAAGCTGAGGAGATGACTCTGTGGGTAGCTGTGTGAGCCCAGGGACCCGAGTTTGCATCCCACACAAGCTACTGCAATACCAGTGCTCCTGTGGGGAGATGGTCAGAAGAGATAGGAGACAGGGGCTAGCTAGACTGGTATACACAGCAGTGAACCACGCAGAAGGCAAAGACAGGCAGCTGAGATTGTCTTCTGACCTCCATATGTACTCTACGGCACACAGGCACCCACACCCACTCACACACATACATGCACATCACACACACAGACACACGCACACGCACCCGCACACGCACCCGCACACACACACACACACACACACACAGATACAAATAAAACTACAAAGAAGATATATTCTACCAAACAAAGTTGTTATCAAAACGTTTGATCTATTTTTATGAACGGATGGAGAGTTCCTGCAGTTTAAATACCTACTGAACTCTTGTCCTTGGAAGTACCTCCATAAAAACACCAAAATTTGTGTCTGTGTGTACCACCGATGGATAAAAGTCGGTTCTGGGAGGCAAACTGTTAGAGGTATGTCCATCTAAATAACAAATCCTGGAGATTCCCTTTGGACGGAGAATGTAGCTCAGTGGCAGGACCTTTGCTTAAGATGTGCAAAGAGGCTCTGAGTTAGGGGAAAGAGCACTAACTCTGAGAAAAGGGAAAGGGGCTTACAGACCATTGGAACGAGAACGTGTGTGCCGTACTACATTGCACAACCAAAAAGATTATCAGAAGCAGCCTCAGGATTACATACAGGGTTTTGAAACTAATACTTGGCTTAAAGAGTTATAACTGGGGAGGGGGGTCAACAATCTAAGGTTAAACAGACATCCTTGCAGAAGTTATTTTTGGTGTGAGGTTGTGGTGACCATTGCCCAAGGTCGTAGTGCTGGCAGAGTCTTTTGTGATAGATAAGTCTTATCAAGAACTCATTCGTGCAAGCCCCTCCCCAATTACCTCTTCTTTTCCTTATCTGTGGTCATTAGTCTTGACAGGGTGGATGCTGTTTGCACAGCTGTCACCTTTCCCCCTTGATGGGATACTGTCCCAGAAGGGCTGGGTGTAGATGTAACCAACCGTCTTATTAAATAAGAAACACAGAGACAATGTAAGGATGAAAGCCCAAGAGGTCAGAGCTAAGAGTCTTACCACTTTCCACCAGCTAGCCTCTCCCGCCAAGAGACCTCTCCGAAAAAGAAACTACTCCCTGTGCGTTCGCCTTTTAATAAGAGTTCTGTTCTGCCTTCTCATTGGTTGTAAACCCAACTACGTGACTGCCTCATTACTGCCTGTCTGTATAGACCTCCAGGTTTTCTATGGTTGGTATTGAGATTAAGGGCGTGTGTCTCCAATGTTGGCTGTATCCTTGAACACACAGAGATCTACCTAGTTCTGCTTACCAAGTGCTGGGATTAAAGGCGTGGACCACCACCGCCCTGGCTTTCGCTATGGCTTGCTAATAGCTCTGACCTCTAGGCAACTTTATTTATTAACATACAAATAAAATCACATTTCAGTACAAATAGAATACCACTATAGCTGGGGTTTGATGTGATCTGGTCCTGTGAACAAGTGAGTGGTAACTAGAGATCCGTGTTCACAGTGCCCGCATGTGTCCGGCACAGGTTGTTTTAATAACATTCGTTCTTCACAGACCTGCCACCTGCTCAGCCCCTTTGCAACCCGCTTCATCTTTAGTTTTACTCTATTTCTTTCTTCCCATCCTGGGCCAATCCAGCTATAAATAAACAAACAAACTAACAAATAAATCATTCTACCACACAGAATTCTCTCATACAAAAACGTCCCATTGTCCTGTTTAACTTTTCTTACCTGAAATATACCCTCATAACTATGGTCTTCTTCAGGACTGTCTTTTCTATTTGCTGGTTCCTTTCTACCTCGCTTATATTTCCCTCTTTACCTTTGTATCTTGTAAATAATCTAACTTTTAAACTTTCCAATGTAGACAAAATTAGTCTACTTCTCACTGAAAGAACATGTCTTATGCCATTCATCCAGTTCGCCTCACCTCCCCCCCCAAGTCACTTTGATTTTTCTTGTGCCTTGTGTAAGTGATGCGACAAGGCTTGTGAAAACAAGTCGTCAGCAGTGAAATCTTCTCGTAGATCAATGTTGGCGATAGGTGCATATGTGATCACAGTGAATTGTTTAAAGTGGTCGTGCATATTGCGTATGGTGAATCGCCCTTTGCATAGATAGCATTGAACGAGCCCAGAGGCCTGCGTTTACGTCTAGCTATTGGTGTTTCAGAACCTTTCACTTAACTTGGGAATTACTCAAATGCTCAGTGCCTCACCCTTTAGAGTTGGGTTCGATCCCCAGAGAGGGAAACAAAGGGAAGGGACGAAGACAAGAATGGAATTGGGGGAGAGAAGAAGTCAGCCTCCCTCGGACTTTCTCACAGTGTTGTGTAATTTGACATAACTTTGAATTTCACCTTACACAGGTTTGGTGTGCTGGCACACTCCTTTAACCCCAGTGCTCTGAGTTCCAAGCTAAAGATGATAAAAAAAATTTTTTTCAACTTACGTGAAAAGTTCATTTATAAACATCCCGTTTACAATTACCTAACTGCATTAAGTGTTATACCTAGATCATTTGTGGAAAAAAAAAAAAAAAAAGAGGTATCAGACACGCAGTCATCATTTGAAGTTACTTTTCTCTCCAAACTTTAGGAAGTATGGTCATGCACACCTGTAACGCCAGCACTGTAGGCAGATTTTTCTTTTGGCTGCCACCTCACAAATGATGACACAGAGACTTCTTATTAATTATGAACGCTCGGCCTATAGCTTAGGCTTGTTTCTAACTAGCTCTTATACCTTAAATTAATTCATTTTTATTAATCTACATTCTATTATGTGGTGTTGCTTCTCTTCCATCTTATTTTCTTTTCTTTCTTTTTAGTTTAAATAACATTTTTCTTCATTTATTTTACACACCGACCGCAGCATCCCTGTCCTCCTCTCCTCAAAGTCCCCTTCTCCTTCCACTCCCCCCGCCCCATCTCCATTCAGAAAAGGGCAGGCCTCCCATGGGCTTGAGCAAAGCATGGCACATCAAGTCTGTCCTCTCTTCCATCTTGCACCTCCTGGCGTCTCCTCCCTTCTTCTTCCCAGAGTCCTCTCTGTCCCTGGAAGTCCAGCTAACCTCCTCCTAGCTATTGGCCGTTCAACTTTTCATTACACCAATCACAGCAAATACATTTCCACACAGGGTACAACAACACAGTTCTGAGGCCAAAGCAAGAGAATCTCAGGTTCAGTGTCAGCCTGGACTACATAGCGGGACCCTGTCTCAAGAAAACAGAGAACATGAAATGCTGTACTGCATGGTCCTTTTAAAACAAAACATTATATGCAAAATGGAACGTATTAATGCAAAGTCCCTGGCCTGGGAGCAAGGGAGGCACCGAAGAGGACTGTCCTTCTAAGTAGGAAATTTCTTTGAAACATTGTCAATACTGTGAATACACAGACACGCAGACAGTAGAGTGTTGGATGCTCTGAAGGAGTTCAGTCTCATGAGGCGGAGTAGGAGTCCCTTGTTGCAGGTCTCAGAGAAAGAGGAGACTCACAACACAAGCCTGCAGCCAGACTGTCCCTGATTCCCAGGTGGCAAAGAGAGAGTAAAGAGCAAGAAAACTGGGACTCTGAGAATGTGGGTGAGGTGAGGAGGGATGCACATCTGGCGGAAGTGTCGCTATCTCTACAGGTGGAGATGCACGCATCTTAGCTCCCTGACTGATGCCTTAGAGTCTGGCAGCCTACAGCCTCAGGGCTTCCTTGGAGAAGTGAAAGTGGCTCCTGTCGTTTGCCTGGAATTCAGACACACTGGGAGGCCCCAGGTGACTTGTCTGCCCCTCTGCAGAAATCAAGGAGGACAGATGGAGGGCAGCATTTAGGCTTAACTGAGCAGTTGGTCTGGGACTCTAACAGTTGTTTGTTTTTAAGCTTTTATGAAGAAACGCTTCCGAAATGTTTCGGAGGGGCGGGGGAGAAGAGAAAAAGAAAGACCCGGAGAGTACACTCTGCCTTGCACTCTCAACTGCACATTTGCTTTTAGGAGACGCTCATGCTTGTGATCTTAAACCCCTAACGGAGATACCTGTAGCTCTCCCTGGCCCACCAACCAGGGGAAAGCTGACAATCCTGAGGACATTTCTTTCATTTTTGCCAAATGAATTTCAAAGCAGTTCACTCATCAGATCCGCTTAAAACATGGACCAAAAGAGATTTGGGTTAGTTACTTTTTTTTTTTAATGTTATGCATTTTGGAGTTTTGCCTGCATGTATGTCTGTATACCACATGAGTGCAGTGCCCAAGGAGGGCAGAAGAAGGTGTCAGATCCCCTAAAATGAGGGAGAGATGATTGTGAACTTCTTAACCTCTGAAGCCATCTCTCCAGCCCCTTCATTACTGTTGTTAACACTGTTGGGTTTGTTGAGCTATATTTCCCAGGGCAGCCTTTGTCCAGCTGCCTAAAGGACTTCACCTTGCAGCATAATTCATGACAGGCGTGCCCGGGTAAGGTCCCCAAAATCAGGGAGATGTGCTGTCATTCAAACCACCACAGCCTCGTTGTGAAAATGTCTTGTAGAAATCAGTGTTTTTTTTTTGTTCATTTGCTTGTTTGTTGGTTTGTAAAGTAGAGTGGCCATTGTGCAAGTCATGCTTGTAGGAAAGCCTTTTCCAAGTACTTGTTTTCAGGCATACGTACAGCAGATCCCATCTCCCTTCATTACCTTCCTAATTTATCTCTCTGTGTCTTCACTGTTGTTTGTACTTGGCAGTGGTAAATAGGCTGCTGTCTGAACAGCTCACATAGTACTGACACATCCAAGGGTTTCATAAATGATGACAGGCACTGTTTTACTTCGACATACATAGGAGCCTATCTGTGTATATTCTGCCAGGCTTGATGCCAGTGAAGAATTTCTGAGAACTCCAGGTTAGAAGCAAAGGCAGTGCTTCCTAAAATTTTATTTAGCAGTTTGAGTCGAAGCCTTTGGACTTGAAATGCCATGATTAAGTGTAGGCAAGTGGGAGAATGGAGACAGCCATGAAAACACAATAGTCCCTTCTAGAGTGGCAGAGGCTGAGCAGACCCTTCTGTAGGGAGGAGAGCCCTGAGCACAGCAACCAGTGTTGACCTTGGGCTGATGACTGGGGGGACTGGTGGCACTGGAGTTCTGATCATCAGTGCCTTCTTCATTCACTCATTTGCTTTTATTAGTTTTTAAAATTGGCATTCAAAGTCATGAGCAGTCGCGTGAGTACTTTGTGATGGTCATCCTTCTCCACTCCCTCCCCGTCCCTCTACTCTCACCTGCTGACCCCGTCCTCTCCCCAACTCCCTCGTACTTTTCAGGTCTCATCTCTTCTGTTGCTGTCTCTTTATCTCTTATGCCCCCATTAAAAGCTTTCCCCACCTCGAGGTCCCCATTCTAGTTTGGTGACCTGTACCAGGCCAAACATACACACACACACACACACACACACACACACACACACACACACACACATCTAAAAGTTAAAAATCTAGGATCCAGCCAGGTGGTAGTGGCACACGCCTTTAATCCCAGCACTGGGGAAGCAGAGGCAGGCGAATCTCTGAGTTCAAGGCCAGCCTGGTCTAAGGAGCAAGTTCCAGGACAACTAGGGCTACACAGAGAAATATTGTCTTGAACACCACCACCCCCAAATCTAGGATACACCCATGAGAAAGAATATACAGTGTTTGTCTCACTGAGTCTTGCTTATTTTTGCTTAACATAGGGATGTCCACTTCTCTTTGCTTTCCGGCAAGTGCCATGACTCAGTTTCTTTGTGGCTGAGTAGAAAACTGTTCCAAAAGCACTTGTTTTGCCAGATGTGGTATTTAAAACTGCTGGGAGACTCTTCTGTGGGAGTAGGGAGGCAGTGGAGGGAGAGGGAGAGATACATGTCAGTAGACACATAGCCCGTGTAATTCGGTGACATTTAAGTTTTCCCAGTAGAAGAGATAAGCAGTTTCCATTCTCCCCAAGCATCTTATTTATTAAGTGGTCATTTGAGCTCTAGCGGCATGTCCTGGAAGAAAACCAGAGTGGAAACAGCATCTCGTACAGCCAATCTGGCAAACTCTCCCTAGCCCTTGTTGGTATAGGGTGTTGTGGGTGGTACAAGCCAATTGAGAGACAGCAGAGAACAAAATGGCATGGGCCCAGAAGTGGTGCTAAGGGAGACTGGCCTGGCTCCTGTGTGACTGTGCCAGAGGGAAGCCAGACCCTGGCCTTGGGAATATGAACCTTCTCTGGTGCTGAGGACAGAAGCAAGGGGGGTGGGTGGTGCAGGGGGCCAGGGAGGAGCACAGTGGTGGCTGGGAGGTCGCCAAGGGTAATGACAACAGCCTGTATTCTTTGGGGAGTCTCTTGGATTCCCTCGACTAACATCATGAAGGAAGGTTTCCCACGCTTGGCCCTGGAGGTGGTTTTGTTAGCTCTTAAGGCGAGCAGAAAACAACTGATAACAGCCCACCCTATGCCATTCTGTTTGGTTCATGCTTTGGTATATGCACATTCCGTAATATTGTAACTTTGCAGATTAATTTCTTCCCATTGAATATTAGATGACAACTCCAAGTACGCAAAGAGATTTTTAAAACACGAAGATTCTAGCTCACAAAACATTGGAAATTATGTCTGTTGCAAATTTACATGATAATGGAGGTCTCACATTGAATTTGAGCACCATGGGGGAAAAGAAATCTATAAAGCACGTGACATGACTTTAGATTCCAACAGCCTTGACGTGAAACTGTGGTATGGTTTGCACACTGATGCTGTTTGCCTCTGAAGTTACAAATGAATCGAGAAGGTAGTTTATGGAGTCTGCAGAGAAGCTCCTTCCAGAAGCCCTGCAGAGCTCACCAGGAGATTGAGGGTCCTCATTCAGGACGAGGCTGTCTCGACTCTGAGTTCAGAATAGTTCACAGGTACCTCTCTACACTGCCAGACTGCTGTGCATAGCCACAAGTGCAGCCCGTTCCTTATGCTCAGAGCCAAAGGGAATGGTCAAGTCCATGGTGTATTGGATCTGCTCGCGGGTGATCTAAATTTATCTAAATTGTTCTATAATAAAAACTCAGGAGTCAGATGTTGAGGTGAGAACCTGATAGATCAAGAAAGCAGAGAAGAAGGGTGCATGCCTTTAATCCCAGCACTTGGGAGGCAGAGGCAGGCAGATCTCTGAGTTCAAGGCCAGCCTGATCTACAGAGCAAGTTCCAGGACAGGCTCCGAAAGCTACACAAAGAAACCTTGTCTCAAATAAAAAACCAAAAAACAAAGGAAGTGCAATTGCACTATAGAAATGGCAAAGTGGAGGAATAACAAGCTGACCCTCTCTCTCCACCTTCCCAGATTGGAAAGACCAGTGAATCTTTCGAAGCCCCTCCCTACTCTTTCCTGTGCCTTTCTGTCAATTGTATCCTGGATCCTCCAAATTCTTTATGGCTAATTTCGATCAGTTAGTTGGGGACTCTGCCCCTTGATTCAAGGTAACACTAACAGTCACCGAATTACACTATTATATATTTTATCTTAATGAGTCCAAAGTTTTCTACCTAAACAACTTTCTATCATAACTTGTATTACCATCCTAAAAATATCTTCTTAGACCTTAAAATGTTTTCTTAGAAAAACAACTTAAGCTTTTATGTCTTTCAGCCTTATAAACTACACATTTCTTTTGTAAGTTTCTTTTCTGAATTTGGTAACAAGGAAAATTGTAATTATAACTGTCTAGTCTTCAATCCCATCAAAGACTTGAGAAGGATAAAATATTACCTGAATAAACAGGAAGTGCAGAGCAAGCAACTTCCAAAACTATAATGTTGTTGGATAATCTTTTTGTGCACTGTAAAGATGTGTCTCTGCCTAAGGCACCTTAGGATTGGTTTAATAAAGAGCTGAATGACCAGTAGCTAGGCAGGAGAGAATAGGTGAGACTTCCGGGGAGAGAGAGAGGAACTTGGGGTTAGAATCTAGGCATGCAGGAGACTCCAGAGAGACACTGAGGAAGTTGGATGGACGTACAGAATGGAGGAGAGGTAAAGAGCCATGTGGCAGAACGTAGATTAATAGAAACAGGTTAAGGTTTTTTGTTTTTGTTTTTGTTTTTGTTTTTTTGTTTTTCAAGACATTGTTTCTCTGTGTAGCTTTGCACCTTTCCTGGAACTCACTCTGTAGCCCAGGCTGGCCTTGAACTCACAGAGATCTGCCTGCCTCTGCCTCCCAAGTGCTGGGATTAAAGGCGTGCGCCACCACCTCCTGGCAGAAACAGGTTAAGTTTTAAGAGCTTGTTGGGAACAAGCCTGAGCTAAAGGCCAAGCTTTCATAATTAATAAAAAGTTTCCATGTCATTAATTGGGAATTGGTGATCCCAAACGAAAGTCCCACAAGAAAGTGCAATTACACTATAGAAATGGCAAAGACAGCTGGCTGCCTGGACAGTCACCAGAGGCTCCTCTGCAACATTGGGGCATCCATCTTCGGCCTACATGCCCAGAATATCTGAAGACTTTTCTGTGAAGCGGGAATTTGAAGGACTGTCCTACCTTGTCTTGGCAAAGTTTGTCAGTCACCTTCTTTTGTGTCCTGCTCGTCCAGTTTGGACAGCACACTGTCAGCAGTCCAGGCAAGGGCAGTTTCCCGCCCAGTGCCTAACTATGCCACAAATGTAAGCAAGTGAAGGTTCTTTGATGTCCATCATCTTCTCTGAAGTAAATTGGTGCTACCAGGAGCAGACGTGTCTCATTATCATGAAAAGTCTTATGTTATTAAAACATCTTAAATGCCATATTCTGTAGGTCTCTGAAGTGTTTGAAGTCTACCTGTCTATCTAAAATATATCTCTGACCTCAAAAACATATCTAACATGACTACAAGTTTGCTTATAGATGACTAACTACTAACCTGCATTTCTTAATTATTCTAAATAATTTGTAATAATAGCTTTCAAGGACTAGAACTTCACATTACATTTTTAAGTGAGCTGAGTAGGTACAGTACCTTAAGCAAGAGTAGAAAAACACACACACACACACACACACACACACACACACTGTGTTAAAACAAAAATAACCTTAAATTTGTATCAGTATACAAAAATCCATACCAATGTAAAATATTTCAGTTGCTTTTTAGTTTAGAAGTAGACTTAATAATCTACCTTTTATCCTGTCATTCCTATATTCCTCCCTTTTCTTGTTTTCAGAAAGAGATCCCTGAATCCAACCTCCTCTGTTTAGTTTCCTCCCTGACCATGACTAATAACAACTTGCAGCCAACCCCCCTAAACAGTGATAAACATCCATAATCCACCAAAGGCCCAAAAACCACCCACCTCACTTCTTGGGAATGTGGGCATCACGTTCTTAAAATTACTTCCTGTTGTCTGGGGGTGATGGCATCTTTAGGGGACCCTGAGAAAATTGAGACAGAGATCAAATCCTGGGAAAGCTAGCTGTTGTCCAGTCTCGGTGTGATGGGAAAGGGCAGGGCTTACCTGAAATCCTGGCTGGAGTAGTCTGTGAGGCTGGACCATCTTAGCTAACTGCTTTGAAGTTGTCCTGAGCAGTTTGTGGTGCAAGGCTGATCTTAGTGTGGTATTTTTTAGCTTAGTGGCGTTACCACAGTCCTGGTGGCATTGTCATGGTAGGGCTCTTCATCTTTGGGACCTCAAAGCTCACTTCCAGGAATGGTCACAGCTTACTACAGAAAACTTAAACATCTTAGATGTCATATGCAGCAGATCTCCAAGAGGTTAAAGGATCACCATCTGTTAAATACATCAAGGGTACACAAACTTAGCCCCTAATTCCTGCTTCAGACTCAAACCAGAAATCACGTACAGGAAGGTAGATAAAGCTTATTTCTAGAATTAGTTAGTGCTCTCTATGACCATTGGTATCATGACAGAAAGTTTAAATATATATATAAAACAATTTTATAAGTATTGAGATAATACTTATACCTTAAGGAAAGCTTTAAAGAGTAAAAATTAAACCAAAGGATCATGAGATTAGTGACAATACAATAGTCCCTTAATTTTGCTTTTTCTTCTGTCCCATACCAGGTTGCTCTTCTGACATGAGACAGAGATTTTGGATTTTCCTTTAACAAGCATGCTTGGGTTGAGAGAAGAAGAGAATCATGCTCCAACTCCAAAGTAGCCTTAATTTTTAATTGAACTGGGACTGCAAAAAGGCCATTTGCATTATATGTCTGTAAAGATATATGAAATTTTGTCCTGTTGGAGATGTGATATACCATTCAGCCAATTTACTTTTTTTCTTCAGACATTTTCTCTGGATGATTCATCCTTTTTCTTCAGATGTCTCATTTGTCCAGTGGTCTTCAGATTCCTTAGTTGGATGCTTTTATTCTTCTGGAAAGACAAAAACAAAACCTTGCCCCAAGCCTAACTTTGGGGACTTCCCTTTTTTGGCAGGTTATGTCTGATAAAATGAAAGGCATTTATTAGTCTTACTAGTTTAGACTGAATGGCCACACTATTTGATGGACTATCACCTCTCCTAATCAAGAGGTCGCTCTTGTTCGAATCTAATATTTATCATTCTTGATGGTATCCATAGCTTTTCTTCTCCTGTGGAAACAAAAATGCAAAACCTCTTCCTCAGTGTAACACATATCCTGGTTTCCATTCTGAGGTCAACACATCTTTGAAGTATACAGACTGATTTAATTTAGCAGTTTCTCCTACTCTTCCTTGTCTCTCCAAGGCTGTTATTCCTTTCTCGTTAGCATTTAAAATTTTTAAAGTTAATAAAGCACTGTGTAATCTATCTTTAGGGGTCTTTATTGTCGTTTTCTGGGTGGGTTTTTTTTTATTTGTTTGGTTGTTTTTGTTTTTGTCTTTGTTTTTGTTTTTTTAGACAGGGTTTCTCTGTGAAAGAGTTCTAGCTGTCCTGGAACTCACTCTGCAGACCAGGCTGTCCTCGAACTCACAGAGATCCACCTACCTCTGCCTCCTGAGTGCTGGGATTAAAGGCATGTGCCACTGCCACCACCCAGCCCTTTTCTGTTTATTAAGCATATTCTTTTAAAGTACAAATAGATCTTTCTATAACTGCTTGTGCTGTAGGATTGTGTGGTTATACCTGTAATATGCTTTATGTTGCAATATGGAAAAAAACTTTCATTTTACTAGAGACATACGCTGGAGCATTGTCAGTCTTAATTTGTATGGATATTCTGATAATGGCCATAACTTCTAATAGATGTGCAATTACAGAATCAGTCTTTTCAGAACTCGAAGCAGTTGCCCATTGAAATCCTGAATATATATCTATAGTATGGTACACATAATTTCCAAATGAAACACATCTATTTCTTCCTGCAGGTAATGGAGTTTATACTGCAAAGAACAAGTAGGACATTTACTTATAATTTTCTCAGCTTGTTGCCAAGTGATAGAAAAGTCTTCCTTCAAACCTTTGCTATTGACATCATGCTTCTTATGAAATTCTGAGGCTTCTAGTACATTTCCTACCAATAGCTGATCAATTTTATGATTACCTTATGCCAAAGGACCTCGTAGATCTGTATGGGATCTGATATGTGTTATATACAAGGGATAATTTCTATTTCTGATTACTTCTTGTAGTTGAATAAATAACAAAGTTAATTCTGAGTCATCTGGAATATGTTCAGCAGTTTCAATATGTAAAACAACTCTTGCTGCATATTGAGAGTCAGTAACTATATTAAGAGATTCTGGAAAATCTAATAATGCCATGAGAATCTCATGTAATTCTGACTTTTGAACAGAATTCTAATAAGGGTTTTGATCTACTTTACTTATTTTTCCTGACTTCTGACCTGCCTTTCCTCATTTGTCTCTTGCTTTTGGTATATTTGTTGCTAATCTCTCTCCCCAAAGTACTGTAAGCTCTTTGCCAATGTTTATTTTTTTGCCCATAATGAGGCAATTTCAGCATTAGTAAAAAGGTACCACAATTTCTGCTGGGTCTCTTCCTGGTAATTGACGAAGCCTCAATTTTGCTTTCAGGATCAATTCAGAAACTTTTTCTATATAAGTCTTTAACTTTTTACTCTTTGTGGCAAAAATATCCATTCTAAGATCTTATCTTCTCCCTGCATAAGAATTCCTGTGGGAGAATGTGTAGAAGGTTGCATGACCAGGTTATAATCAAGCTGTGGATCCAAACAATCCACATGTGCATCCTGTAATTTCTTTTCTGCCAGAGCCAATTCTCTCTCAGCCTCAGCTGATAATTTTCTTGGACTATTTAAGGCCTTATCACCATATAAGATTTGAAATAAATTACTTAGTTCTTGGGTTGTTAATCCAATTGTGGGCTGTAACCAGTTACCAGCTTCCAGCAATTTTTGAAAATCACCAAGAGTCCAGAATTTATCTCTCCTGATTTGTACTTTCTGTGGATGAATTTTCTGTAAACCTATATTATGTACTAGGTAGTTAGTAGAATCTCCTCTTTGTATTTTTTCAGGAGCAATTTGTAATTCCCAACAAGGCAAAATTCTCTGTATTTCATCAAACATTTTTTTTCTAAGGTATCTGCATCTGAACCAGGTAGTAAGATATCATCCATATAATGGTAAATTATAGATTGAGGAAATTGTTTCTGAATTATTTCTAATGACTATTGTACAAAATATTGACCTAGGTGGGGCTGTTTAATATTCCTTATGGAAGAATTTTCCACTGATACCTTTTAATAGACTGGGGAATATAAGTAGGCACTGCGAAGGCAAACTTTTCTGTATCCTATTCTTGTAAAGGTATAGTAAAAAAGCAGTCTTTTAAATAAATAACTATATTAGACCATCCTTTAGGTAATAAAGGAGACAAGGGAATTCCAGGCTGTAAAGATCACCTTATTAATAGATCTCAGATCTGCTACCATTCTCCAGTTTCCAGATTTCTTTTTAATGACAAATATAGGAGAATTCCAAGTTCTGGTTGATTCTTTAATATGTTGAACAACTAGCTGCTCCTGAACCAGTTGTTCTAGTGCCTGTAATTTTTCTGATGTCAAAGACCATCATTCCATCCAGACAGGTTTGTTAGTTAACCATTTTAAAGGTAGGGCTATTGGTACCTTTGAAAGATCAATAGCTGTTATGCCCTGCTTATGTACAACCTGAATGGTTGTTGACTGTTCTTGATAATACTTGAAAATTCTTTTAATATTTTTCTCAGAAGCATACGTTGCTTTATGGTTTGTTTGTGAGACTGGAGGAATGTTAAGCTGCATTTAACAAGGCACAGAAAAGAGTAGGGATGGTCTAAGAAAGATTCACCGGTTTTTTTTTTTTTTCTGATCTGGGTAGGTAGAGAGAGAGGGTTAGCCGGTCACTCTTCCACTGTTTTCTTGATTCAAGGTTAATTTCATTGCCATTCACAGGTGATGTCCTTTCTAGGCTGACAGACTAGGAATATCAGACTCAGCAAACAAGAAGAACAGGTCCATAGGATGGCATTTCACACTCAGAAAGTCCCAGCTCGCATCTACCACTGAATTTAACACTAACTTAAAGTGATGAAAACTTGCTCTGTGACTCCAGCCTCCCAGGGAAGTCGCAATCCACAGAGTGATACCTGTCTCCAGCATGTCATTCACCCTTGGAAATCTGTGGCATTAGCCCAGAAGTCTTGGTCAGACTGTTTATTTTCACACCTATTTTGTGTAGTTTAAAGCTTCTTAATTTTCTTCCCTCTTTTTGAACCTTTCTTTTGAATCTAGGCTGGAACACAAGATGGGTTTTGTTCAGATCAGAGGTGTCCACATCTCCTACGAGCTGAGGACAGTTGGTACTTTATTACTGTTGGTTCATTGTCCAGATCCAACCAACTTATGTACTGAAAGTATCTGTAGAAAAATTACATCCACATTGAGTGAGTGTGGAGTTTTTATTATGTCAACATTCCCCGAAGAAAACAGCATAATACCTGTTTACATTTGATTAGGTTGTGAGTAATCTAGAAAGTATACAGAAAATGAGTGTAGCTGGAGTTTTCCTGTGTCCCTCCCAGTCCGCAGCTGCTCAGACCCAAGTAAACACACAGAGGCTTATATTAATTAAAACTGCTCGGCCATTAGCTCAGGCCTACCACTGACCAGCTGTTATATTTAAACTCAGCCCATTTCTGTTCATCTATATGTCACCACGTATTCCGTGGCTTTACCTGTGTGCCATTACACACTGCTCCCTGGACGGCGGGCTGGCGTCTCCTCACTCTGTCTTCCTCTTCCCAGAATTCTCCTTGTCTGCTTGTCCCGCCTATACTTCCTGCCTAGCTACTGGCCACTCAGCATTTTATTAAATCAGTGTACAAAAGCATTATCCCACTGCATTTCCTCCTTTCTGTTTAATTAAAAAGGAAGGTTTTAACTTTAACACAGTAAAATTGCATATAACAAATGAAAATTACAGTTACAATATCTAGTCTATTTGTATTTTGTAAATTTAAAGAAAATATTCTATCTAGCCTATATTTGTGAATCTAAAGTTTGATATCTACCTTATGTCTTATCATAACCAAAGAAAACCATAATTATAACTATCTAGTCTTCAACTACATCAAAGACCTCAGAAGACTATAATAAATGGGGCATGTATTTTATGCAAATGCTATGCAGTTGTGTATGAGTTGAACATCCAATGACTTAGTTGTTTTCAGGGCTCCTGAAACCAGTCTCCAAAGGACAGAGGGACAAATATAAACGCTCTCTGTGTGTGTGTGTGTGTGTGTGTGTGTCTGTCTGTCTGTCTGTCTGTCCGTGACAAGTTCTCTGGCCTATGGCTTTAAATATTAACACACTGGGAGCTAGCTTATTTGGTAAAGCGGTAAAGCACTTGTTATGTAAATGTAAGACCCTGAGTTGATTCCTAGAACCCACTTAAGAAAAATCTGGGCACTGAGGAAATGTAGACTAGAGCGTCCCTGGAGCCCTGATTAGGTGAGGCTGACTGATCAGCAAGACCCAGCATCTGCTGTTGCCACCTCCTCAGTGCTGAGAATGTAAGTGCTCACTTTTTTTTTTTTTTTTTAAAACTGAGTACTGGGGATTAAACTCAAATACTTGCATTTGTAAGACAAGTAATTCACCAACCAAAATAGCCCTCTAGCCACCAGTAAACTATATTTTAACAGGCATATTTTCTTTTAAAATTTTTATTTTTTTCATTATTTTTATTATTTTAAATTGTGTGTGTGTGTGTGTGTGTGTGTGTGTGTGTGTCTGTGTAGGGGGTGTGTGCACATGAGTTCAGGGTCCCACAAGTGCCAGAAGTGTCAGATTGCTTTGGAGAGAGTTTTAGGAGAGGGGGAATCTGCCCATTTTTCTCTAAGCGAGTGTATCTGTTTCATGCTCTGTATAATTAGCATCCTGAATATTTTGATTGACAAACATGAGTGAAGCATAGTTGGTACTTTATCTAAAAGCCCCTGACTTTAGAATAGAGTAAATCAACACAAATGTGCACCAAGAATGACCAGAATCTATACCAGAAAACAAACTGGAAAGATCATGTGAAGCAACGATGTAGAAACAGACTCTCCAGTTCTCAAATTTGCTCCTTGCTTTTGTTTCCTAAGGACTCTGGTGTTCCCGGTCCTGATCCAAGGAGGGAAAGCCACACCGCTGTTTTCCTTTGCTGGGGCAGTCCTGTTCTGCACCTTGAATGGCTACTTGCAGAGTAGGTACTTGAGCCAGTTTGCGGTATATGCTGAAGACTGGGTGGCCCATCCCTGTTTCCTGACTGGTGAGTGCACAGAGATCGCCCCTTCCACTTGGGCCCAGAGGCTTCTGTGAGGAAGCTCCAGCTAGAGAGGAAACCACAAGCCTGTAATGTGATCTTCCCAGGGAGTTCAGAGCAGGGAGAGGGAGGCTGTCTTTGCTTGCTTGGGCCAGGAGGGAAGGCCCAGCCTAGGTGCTTTGATCCCACTGATACTGAAGCACATGTTGTACTACAAAGAACTTGGAAACAGCCTCAAGATGCAGTCAAGTGAGGGCACTTGGTGATGCAGTGGTTGCTTTGACATCTGTGGGACCAAAAGTTGGCAATCAAGAATGGGAGAAGAAATTGCTTATCTCTCTTTCTACCTCCCTCCTTCCCTCCTTCCCTCCCCCCTTTCTCCCCTCTGTTTCCTTTCATTCTCTCTCTCTCTCTCTCTCTCTCTCTCTCTCTCTCTCTCTCTCTCTCTCTCTCGGTAAAGGATAAATTTCAAATGCTTATTTTTTAATTTATCTTTTGAGAATTTCATATGTGAGTATTATATTTACAAACTTTCCACCCATCCCTCTTCCTTCTCCAACTCCTCCCAGGCCCCTTCCCAACTTCCTGTCAAATTCATGATCTCCTTTTCTTTAATTATTGTGACCCACATGCATACACACACAGGAAACCTACTGAACCCATCTAGTGTTGCTCCTATGTGTATATGTTTAGGGTTGCTGCTTGGGATTGGATAACCTATCACGGAGCTAATCCATAGAGAAAACTGATGCTCTCTCCTTCCCCAGCCACTGGTTGCCTGTAGCTCTTCCCCTTAGGAAGGTTTCCCCCAAGCACATTGGCATGCCAACTGGTATTGTCATTCTGCAAGTTGTGTTTAGGCAACCATACTGTTGAGAGTTCATGAGTGCACTTGCCCTCTCACGTCTAGAAGACACTGTTCCAGCAGATGTCCTGGTCCCTTGGCTCTTAACAGTCTATGCCCCATATTCCTTGATGTCCCCCGAACCTTAAATGTGGTGCTGTGTTTTAGGTGTGTCAGCTGAAGTTGGGCACCCTGTAGGCAGTGGTTCTCTGCATTTTGAGAGTTGTAGATTTCTGTCATGATCTCTGTCTGCTGCAAAAAAGAAACTTCTTTGATGAGGAGTGAGGGCTACATTTATCAGGCCGGCCTGGTGCACAGGCTGCACGGCCCCAGCTAGTCCTGGGGCTCAGGTGACTCAGTCATTTCCGGGTGAATCGTTGAGACCATTCTGATACCTCCTTTCAGCAGCTCACTGGACGGCAGACCAGACCACCTGGAGGCGCCGCTGCAGCTGGGCTGCCTATTAATTGTTTACAGACCTTTGACTTCTTCACCGTTAAATGGAAGGACATGGAAGAAAAGATGACATGCCTAGCAGGAAGTGAGCCAGACTAACGGGGACTATGGGGATCCTGCCCCTCGATAGTCCTCTCCCAGAGTCCAGGAAGAATCCACAACCAGCTGATAATCTAATCTTTGAGGATAGGAAATGAATCTATGTACACAAAACTCCTTAGTCCATACACTTTATTATTCTGTGTCAGTTTTCTCTACAAGCTTCTATTCTGCTCTCATGCCTAGCTCCTTTCTTGCCTGATTTCTATCTACATTTATCTGCTGTGCCCTCTGAGTTCTATTTTAATTTCTTCATCTTAGTTCTGCCCCATCTAGGTTCTCATCCATCTAGTTCCTTCCCATCTCAGCCCCTCTCCCATCTCCTTCTTTCTATCTTGTTCTTCCCCATCTGGCTCTTCCTCATCTTCCATCTTGTACTCTCTTCTCACCCTTCAATCTAGTTCTTCCCCATCTAGTCCATTCCTCTCCAGTTCTCCCCATCTAGTCCATTCCTCTC
>CABHPH010158384.1:0-11931 GCA_902168325.1 Peromyscus nudipes | reverse complement strand
AGAGAGAGAGAGAGAGAGAGAGATGTTTTTAATTTTTACCTGATAAGCTTTATCAGAGACAGATTATTTTAAGGCACCTGTTTTCCTTTATTAGTTTAGCATCCAGGAGACACAGGTGATCAATTGCTGAGAGCATTTAACAGTAATGGATGGCTATATTAAAGTCTATTTTTTGCAGCGCCCAGACACTTTTGGGTCTGGGGTGTAAATACCTTTTAACTGTTACTGTTCCTTACCACCTGGGTATATCTGATGGTTCTTGAGCGATCTATGGTGATCCTGTAACAATTAGCTGAGTAGTTAATTAGAAGAGGGAACCAGGAAGAGAAAAACCTGTGGGGTGAGACCTCATTGTTCTGGAATTGGGGACAAGGCAGTGGATCCTGATGTCCTCTGGAACCTGAGAGAGAGCAGGGCCCTGTCTGTGTCACTGCTGACCAGTCTGGAGTGAGGCACATGGAGGGAGCAAATGAAATGAAAGCTCCTACCTTAGCTGGAAAATCTTTTCCTATTAAGTAACCCTGAACGTACAATTAAGTCTGGTGAGGTATGTAAGGCTGTTCCCCTACCCCAATAATAGGGAAATGAGAAGGACCAAGCACACAGGTTCTACCAGAACCACAGCCTTACCCAGCAGCCAAGGCAATGTCTCCCATGGGGAGTCAGCAGAGCCTGGTACATTCAGTTGAGGCAGGTCCACTAGCTCCAGGAGTCCAATGGATGAGAGAGAGGAGGGATTCTATGAGGAAGGGACATCAAGACCGTGATGGGAAAAAGTACAGAGATGACTAGCCAAACTAGTGGAAATACATGAACTGTGGACCAATAGCTGAGGAGCCCCCATGGTACTGGACTAGGCCCTCTGGATGAGCAAGACAGTTGTTTAGCTTGAACTATTTAGGGGGCCCCCAGGCAGTAGGATCGGGACCCGTCCCTAGTGCATGAGCCAGCTTTTTGGAGCCTAGTGCCTATGGTGAGACACTTTGCGAAGCCTTGGTACAGGGAGGCTCTCTCCTTTTATGGAACCCAGGACCCCAGGCCATGGGACGGTGCTGTCCAGATTCAGAGTGGATCGTCTCACTCCAGTTAACCCATGCAGACGTGACCAGAAGTCTGTCTCCTGGGTGATTCTGGATCCTGTCAAGTTAATAATCCATTATTAACCATCACAGATACATTTTTAAAGGCTTTATGTGCTTCTTAAGTCCCACAAATTAAATTCAGTGTGTATTTTGGATGCACACAAATGGCAGTTTTCTTCAAGTCTCAGCCTAGAGGAAAGCTAGTCTCTCAGAAGGGAAATGGGGTAAATAAGTATGGGATCCTGATGATCTGATTTTCTTTGTAACTTTATTTAAAAGCTAAAACAAGTAAATCATGTAAACGTCTAAAGACCAAAAGTTAAAAGAACTACTGTGTCCATTATAGTCACCAGGATACAATAAGCCTTGTCCTGGCATTTGATATGTTTGGGGGAAAATGATATGCCTGGTGGCAGAGTCAGGATGAAGAAACCCAGGAGCCTGCTCCAAAGGGTCTGTGTACTATGAGGGCATCCCATGGCCGGGCAACGGGTCAAAGGTTCGATGCTTTCCCGAGTGCACCTGCACTGATAACAGTTGCAACACTATTTGGCCTTCACATTTTTAGTATCTCAGAAAAATCAGACTTTCCCTTTTTGTATCAGAGTCATTTTTTTTAAGCAGAGTTTTGGCATTTTGCCTTTTCTGATTGAAAATAACTGATGTGAGGCCGATGCTTTCCATGACAACCACATCTGAGAACCTCTCTCCTAACCTCTGTGCTGAAGCAGATATGAACATATTTTTAATAAAAATCTCACGCTGTGCTTCATAAAAACAAGAAAACTCCTGAGGATTGAAGAACAATCCCCGGGAAAGGAACCTCCTAGGTGCTGGGGTGCCAGTGAGAGCCATGGAGTTTCTAGACCCTGGGAATGGAAGGGGAGGGGAGGAGTGGCCAAGTGGCAGAGGAGAGCTGCCTGGGGAGCTGGGAGCAGGTTGATGGGCTGAAAGTCAGGGACATGCACTACAGAGCTGGAAGGGGAGGGGAGAAAAGGTCCATAGCTAGGACCCTAGATCTATGCCTCAGGGGTAGGGTAAATATTTGCCTCTCCTTATGTGGAGAGAACACTGTGAGTATTATATAATTTTCTTTCTTTCTTTTTTTTTTTTTTTTTTTGGTTTTTCGAGGCAGGGTTCCTCTGTGTAGCTTTGCGCCTTTCCTGGATCTCTCTCTGTAGACCAGGCTGGCCTCAAATTCACAGAGATCCTCCTGCCTCTGCCTCCCGAGTGCTGGGATTAAAGGCGTGCGCCACCACCTCCCAGCCTCATATCATTTTCTTAAGGAAAGGGGAGGTAAACATACCTGCACACGAGTTCCCCGGTGTCCGGGTCATAGGTCCTGTTTTCTGTTCCTGTCGTGATTAAAAACACAGGTTGAGACCACAGGTGTTGGGCAGAGTAGATGTCTATAAACGTGGTTAAGGAAACAGCCTATTGCTGCGGCCAGCACTGGTGTTTGTGGTGGTGTTGCCGTCCATGGCTCATACTCATGCTCACACCGATACAAGGATTGTGGTGTGCTGCTCAGTCGAGCATGGCTTTCTTAACTCCTGCCAGTCATTAACCATAATAATCTTGTTTATTCCTTAGGTTTTGCCTTGTGGTTAATTGGCATGGTGATAAATGTCCATTCAGACCACATCCTGAGGAATCTGAGAAAACCAGGGGAAACTGGATACAAAATACCCAGGGGTATGTACTGAGAAGGACTTTCCTGCAAAGTCGCTTTGCGTGTGGCCAACCTACCCTCAGGTCTCAGCTCTGTGAACCTCGCGGCACATCATTTAGTGACTGAAAGTTTTCAGTATGAGCCACAGTTAGGACTGTCCTCTTCCAGAGGACCATGTCTGGCTTCTGGGGAGAGATGGTTAAGCAGTGGAGGGTGTTTGTGCTTGGAGGCAGGATGAGGAGGACTCTCAGACCACAGCTCCACTACTTAACGTTCAGCACTGTGATGGAATGGCTTCTTTCATGGAATCTTCCTCTTGAAAACTATATAAAATATTGTATGGGGTTTTAAGAAAAACTTTTAAAAGTACATTAGTGTGCTGTGGTAGTTTAAATGTAATTGACCCCCATAATCTCATAGGGAATGACACTATTAGGAGGTGTGGCTTTGTTCGAGTGGGTGTGGCCTTGTTGGAGGAAGTGAGTCACTGTGAGGGCGGGCTTTGAGGTTTCCTATGCTCAGGATACAGCCCAGTGTGACAGTCAACTTCCTGTGGCCTACATGTCTGTAAGATGTAGGACTCTCAGTTACTCCTAAAGCACCACATCTGCCTGCTCCCCAACATGATGGACTGAACCTCTGAAACAGTAAGCAAGCCCCCTTAATTAAATGATTTTATTATAAGAGCTGCTGTGGTCATGGTGTCTCTCACAGCCATAGAAACGCTGACTAATACATGAGCTTCCAGGAAAAGTCATCTTTGGGAGACTGTCTGAATGTGTGCTGGAGTTCAAAGGGTACTGTATGACAGTGTGTGACTGGTACCCCTCAGGCTCACCCAAATTCATGGCCCTTGGTCAGTCTGAAAAACCTGAAGCTGTGGGTTATGTTCCAAGTGGTCTTGTTATGGTGCAGCCACTGACCTGCAGCAAAGCCCCAGAGGCACCTGCCTTCAACCATAACCACACAGCCCTCAGTGCAGCACCATGGCCAGAGGAAGAGCTGTGTGAAAGCGGTGGGTCTCTCGAGGAACTGGAACACTGTGCTGCTGAGTTCCGAGGACTGGAGGACTGGATCGGAGCAGATCTGAAAGTAAAGATGGCATTAATGGGTGAAGGAGTCAATCGCTGAGCACGCAGACAGTAGAAACCAGTGGAGCGTCTAAAAACAAAACAGCACCGTAGGTGAACCTAAAACTTTAGTGAAGAAAGCACATGAGGTTGATTAACAACAAAAATAAGATACACACACACACACACATACACACACACACACACACACAAAGAAAGCAAAAAAGAAAACCACACCAAATTTCAAACTACTCCAACTCCCTAGAGCCAGGAAGCAACAGAGCCACGCTCCCGAAGTTACAGTCCAGTGACAGGCCATTGTGTGACTTTTCCTGAGGAGCTGTGAACAACTGTCTGTTCTCCAAGACAGGCCAGGGCACTGATAACGGACCAAAGAAAGGTTTCTACCTCAGTCTGGTTAAATGAACCAGGGAGTTGATTGGCATGGCTTACAGGAGCATGGGTGACTCAGAGGCGGCTGTGTCACCCAAGGCCACCCCAGCCTGGGTGGTGACTCACAACAGCTGTGTTGCTGGAGTTCCCCTGTCTTGACTTGCTCACTGGCAGCTTGATGGGTCCTCCCCTGTAATGACTGCCTTTGCAGTTTGAGGGGTGCCTTGTGAGCCCTATTGCTTTCAGGAGATTCCTGAGCCACGTAAGTGCTGACTTCTGTAGCCCAATTTCTGAGCGGTCTTATTAAATAAAGAACATGGAGCCAAATATAGGGGTAAAAGTCATAGAGAGCAGGGAAATAGGGAGAGCAACTTCCAAAATGCCATGACTTCCTGTCTACCTAGGCTTTTATTGCCTTGCTGTTTTGCCCTCTCATTGGCTCTTAGCCCAGCTACCTCACTTCCTTGTTACTGCCTGTCTGTACAGACCTCCAGGTCTCTATGGTTGGTACTGGGATTAAAGGCATGTGTCATCACGCTTTACTCTGCTCCCCAGTGTGACCTTGAACACACAGAGACCCTGCCTGCCAAGTGATCTGATTAAGGGTGTGTGCTATCACTGCCTGACTTTTGTGTTAATGGCTTGCTATTTCCTCTGATCTCCAGGCGAACTTTAATTATTAACATACAGATAAAATATCACCACATTTCAGCACAAATAAAATATCACCACAGACTTCCTAGGCCTGGTACGTGTAGAGTAATTTCTCAGTTTCATGTGCACAAATGTTTCGATTTGAAGGAAATAGCAACACGGTACAGATGTAGTGGAGGACAAGTTCTGAGGGATGGAAGAGATGCGGCTCAGGTCCAGTGCTGGTGAGCAGTTAGTTCACTGTGACTCTCTGAAGGAGCCATGACCTGGAGAGTACAGGGGTCCTTCTCCTGCCTCATGACTCCTACCCACATCTGCAAGATAAACACCTCATTCTAGATGTGAGGGACAAAGCATCAGACAGACCCAGGGTACAGAAGGGAAGGATACATGAAATGCCCAAGCCATGGAAGTGACAGGTTCTAGAAACACCACATCTAAGACACAGCACTCTGACCAGAAGGGAGTGGATTTGTTTTGTCTTGCAATTGAGAGGTTACCGGAAAGCACATTAGAATTTCATGGCTAGAACGCTGCTTGGGCAGGATCAGGAAGCTAGAGTAGAAATACTCTAAAGGCCCTCCCACCTCAACAGCCTACTTTCTCCACGGAGGCCACACTCCCTAAACAGTCTACAAACTCTCAAAACAGTGCCAGGAACTGGGGACCAAATGTCCAAATACATGAATCTATGGGGACAGTTCATAGTCACTGACGCTCATAATATCCATAAAGGGCGGGACCCCAGAGGAGGGTCCCACCCAGCCAGAGTGGTCACACAGAAGCCCAGAGGGGCATCGTATACAGCAGCTTGTCCAGCTCACGGCAGCAGAGATGCCAGCAAAACGTCTGTCCTTTTCCCTTTTTCTTCTTCTTCATTCCAGGTTCTCACTGTGTATCCATGGCCGGCCTGGAACTCGCTATGTAGACCGGGCTGGCCTTGAGCTCTGTTCTCTGCTGCCCAAGGGCTGGTATCAAAGTCCTGTACTACCTCAGCCAGCTTCTTTCGTTTCTTGATGCCAGTTGCATATTTATGTCCTAACCCAACATGTGGAAACCTGAAGAACAAGAAAGAGAAAGTCAGGACACCTCTGCCCACACGCTGCAGGGGAAAACGGCTGCAGAACCCGTCTGAACAGGAATGCCTCTCACTGGGTGAAGGGAATTGCCGCTGAAATCCCTGCAGTGTGGTTTGTCTGTGGGGATGAATGAAACAGCTGCAGCATCCCATTGGCTGGATGCCAGTAGGGCTCTGCTAGCTCCAAGCCTGGTTCCCTACCCGCTCCAGCCTGAGCAGCTCTCATCCTGCTGTGAGGAGGGACCTTGTCTGAAGCAGCATGTCCCCACTGTACAAAGTCTTTCTCTGTCCGACTGGCCAGATCCCAAATAACGACACAGAGACTTAGTAATTATGAAAGCTCAGCCTACAGCTTAGGCTTGTTTCTCACTAGCCCTTACAACTTAAATTAACCCATTTATATTAATTTGCGTTCTATCATGTGGTGTTACCTCTCTGCTGTCTTGTACCTCCTCTTTCCTCTCTGTGTCTCTTGGCATCTCCTGTGTGCCTACATTCTCCTCCTCTTCCTTTCTCTCCCTGGAAATCCTACCTATACCTCCTGCCTGGCTACTGTTTATTCAGCTTTTTATTACACCAATCACAGCAAATATATCTTCACACAGTGTACAAATATCCCACATTTCCCTCTTTTTGCCTAAATAAAAAAGAAGTGTTTTAACTCAAACATAGTAAAACTATATACAATAAGAACAGTTATCGGGTAAGAATTACATTCATAATGTCCAGTCGATTTGTATTTGGCAAATTCAGAGAAAGTACTGTACTATCTACTCTATCTTAGTGAGTCCAAAGTTTTATACCTAATTCACTTTCTATCCTAACTTGTATTACCAATCCAAAACTCTCATTCTAGATATCAAAACATTTTTTAGATAAACAATTTAAGGTTTTATGTCTCTCAACCTTATACACTTTATACCTCTTACAAAATTTTCTTTTCTGAATTTGGTAACAAGGAAAACTGTAACTATAACTATATTATCTTCAACTCTATCAGAGACCCGAGAAGGATATAATATTACCTGAGTAAACAGGAAGTACAGAGCAAACAACTTCCAAAACTATAGAAATGATAGAAACAACTGGCTGCCTGGACAGTCACCCAGGGTTCCTCTTCAACGTTGGAGCATCCATCTTCGGCCTACAGGCCTAGAATATCTGACAGACTTTTCTATGAAGCATGAATTTTGAATGACTGTCCTACCTTGTCTTGGCAAAGTTTGTCAGTCACCTTCTTTTGTGTCCTGCTTGTCCAGTTTGGACAGCACACTGTCAGCAGTCGAGGCAAGGGCAGTTCCTTTGCCCAGTGGCTAACTTTTCCACAATAAAAGCAAACTCCATATTGAGTTTCTTCAGTGCCCATCATCCTCTTTTGAGGTAAATTGGTGCTGTCAGGAGCAGATATGTCTCGCTGTCATGAAAAGCCTCATGTTACTAAAATATTTTAAATGACATATTCTGTAGGTCTCTGTTTAAAGACCACCTATCTATCTGTAGCCAACAAAATTTACCATGTCTCATCCAGTCTTAGAGCTGTTCCCAAGTCAAGGGATCAGCATATACTTCACCTGTCCTGTGGTGTTTCCTGGTTTTTTCCCTCATGTCTCTAACCAATATCCTCAGAAGGTCTCCCCCTGCCACCCATCAGATCTGACCTTGATTAACTTATAAGGAATCTACAGTTTTTTGTCTCCTGTGGAAACAAAAGCACAACCTCTCCCCAAACACAACATATTATCCAACTTCCGTTTTGAATCCAAGACATCCCTAAAGTATCTAGGCTGGTTTAACTCAGAAGTCTCTCCTACAATCCAGTGTCTCTCAGAAACTGTAGTTCTCTGTTCATTAGCATTCAAAGATTCAAAATTAACAAAGCACCATGTAAGGTCCAAACACCCTGTGTTATAATATTTTTTCATCCTTATGTGGCTTATTTTTTTATATTACTTTACTCTCTTTTTAAAGATTTTATTATTTTTAAATCATTTTTATGACTGTCTATACCTATTTTCCTTTCTTTTTTTTAGCATCTACGCACATTTTTAAGCATACACTACCTGTTCAGAGGTTTTCTCGGTCTGGACTTGACTTTTGCACATCTGTAGCATTCCCTGACCTCGAGACAAACCTTCAACAGTTATGCCAGCCTCTGAGTATCTCTCTGGCTTAACACATGGTGCTGGTGCATGGCCCTGGTGCATGACATTGGTGGCTGGCTCCAGCCTGCAGGTAGTGGCCAGGAGCCGTGTCTCTGTATGCCACCAAGCACTGGTCCACCTGAGGACTGCAGAACTAGGAATCCACATCCAGCAGCTTGTCCAGAACTTTGCTTAGCATTCTCAGGCCCTATGTTTGGATAGTTGAGCTTCCATGTTGGACACCATGTGTAACAAGTCTTTTCTGTCCCACCAGCCTGCTCCCAAATAATGACACAGAGACTTCTTATTAATTATGAAAGCTCAGCCTACAGCTTAGGCTTGTTCCTCACTAGCTCTTACAACTTAAATTAACCCATTTATATTAATCTGCGTTCTATCACGTGCCATTACCTCTCTTCCATCTTGTACCTCCTCTTTCCTCTCTGTGTCTCCTGGCATCTCCTGTGAGCCTAGATTCTCCTCTTCTTCCTTTCTCTCTCCAGAAATCTCACCTATGCTCTCTGCCTAGCAATATTGACCATTCAGCTTTTTACTATACTACACCAATCACAGCAAATACATCTCCACATAGTGTGCAGATATCCCACAACACTCCACGCTGGTCTTAGAACAAGCTAAGCAGAGAAGCAAAGGCTGGTGTCTCCCAGCGCAGCAACGCAGAAAAGGCAAGTTCATCATCTACAGTTCATCATTTCTAACCCTTGAAGATAAGGTGCACACCAAGGACAACAAAACAGCCAGCAGCTCCCACAGGAGGACATGAAGGATGGAACTGAAAAGAGAGGACCAAATGGAGCCTAAGAGACTTGGTTTCCTGATAGCTGCATAAAGCAAAGTGGGGGTCAGGGGGCCGGGGGTCCTGTCAGAGGACACAGAACACACCCTGAAAACTATGATAAAGCCTTAGCGGAGAAGCCCAAGCCTCAAGCCTGCCTTTCAGAAATGCTCACCACACACCAGGGGAAGCAGACAGAAAGCCATCAGCTGCACCTGGAGGATCCTGTGCTTGGTGGCTTTACCCTAGCATTCCTTGCATATACTCGGTCAGTGGTTTGGGGAGGGTGGGCAGCGCATGGGGGATGTGGCCACCAAGGTGCTGTGACAGCTCTGAGTCTTAAACTGACCAACTTCCTGCAGGCTCTGAGTTTCAAGAGGCTTTTCCAATGTGACGCTTGACATGGCCACATTTTCTCACGCCTGGTGGTGTCTGTGCTTAAAGATTGAGTCACACCCTGCAGAGTTGTTTACCAGAGCTGCGAGTTACTCTGGTGTCACCGGCCAAGGCCAAATGAGTTTACTTAGAGGGTCAATGCAGAGTCAGGCATAGATGTAGAGGTGTGATCCCAGCTTGTCCGCACATGCAGATGCAGAGAAGGTGCCCAGGCCACACAACCCAGGTCGGGATAAAGGGCAAGTGCTGTGGGCTGTAGGTGACAGTGACAACCCACTGCTTTTTGTTGTTGTTCAGTTAAAATATTTTAAAAAAACACATACATGCTTGATTGGCTGGTTAGCAGGTCCCAGGGGTCTTCCCGTCTCCATCTCTCCCAAACTGAGATTACAAGCGTGTGCTCCCATGCCTGGCTTTGCATGTGGGTGGTGGGTATTGAAGCCAAGTCCTGTGCTTACAGGGCAAGTGACTGTACCATCTGACCTGCTTTATAAAATTAGCATGCAGTAATGCACTGGGCAATGCATGCATTTGTGACATTTTACACACACTTGACAAGCCCATGTCCTTATGCTGCCGGATTTAAAGGGACAACACCTAGCAGAGGGGTGTCTGGGATTCTTAGCTAGCCATGTGCTCACCAGCCCCTGCCCTCACACCTATGTGCTTCTACCAAATAATGAACTCTCTACACTGGACACTTAAAAGAAAGGTCCCTTAGTGTCCTGTTGCGGCCTCCACCCCAGGTTGGAGTAGTGTGGCATTTGAAGGGAGGCTGCAGAGGTGCCCACTTTGAGGATTCAGGGAATTTTTCTCATTTTTCATTATTATTAATTATTATTATTATTGTGTGGGTATGTATACCTGTGTGAGGGGCACACACATGCTACACCACATGTATGGAGCTCAGAGGACAACTCATGGGAGTCAGTTCTCCACTGCCATCCTGTGGGTTCTGGGGGTTGAACTCAGATCATCAAGCTTGGCGGTACTTGGCCACCCACACTCCCAAACTCTGGCCCTTCCTTGCACACTGGTCCCAACCCCGAGGCTCCAGCCTCTCCCGTAGACACTAGCTATACCCCAAATCCCTCATCATTTTTAAGACTCTTTTTCAAGACAGGATCTCATGTATCCTGTGCTGAGATAACAGTCATGTGCAACCGTGTCTGGCTTCTTTTCCTAAGTGGGTGAATGAGACAGTGTCATCCCAAGGAAGGGTCTGAAGCGGCAAATTATCCTTCACAACCCCTGGACTCTGGCTGCACATGCATGCAGACAGGAATTCTTAGAAGCACAGAACCTGAAAAACGTGCATGTGTATACACACACACACACACACACACACACACACACACGCACGCACGCACGCACGCACGCACGCACACCCTACACTAAAAACCCTAGAATTTGGAACTGACTTTTAAGCATATATTAGATCACTTACCCTCTTCTCTTTCTCCCTCCCTCTCCCTCAGTGCTTTGTCCTTACACAGCTCCAGGGGACTGGGCTCTCTCATGGTGAAACTGCAGCCCTCTGGACGCTCATTGTGTTTATTGAATACAGTTCAACAGAGAGCTGAGGTTATTGAGAGCATAGGGCTGATGAGGAGCTGGGGAGTGTGGTGTATCACTGGATCAAGGAGTGGGGGTTAGCTCGTCTTGATGGGAGGTCTCTCTAAGGGAGCAGTTTTTAGGCCCTAAATATCTGTGGGGAGGAAGCTATGGTGGCTATTTTCTGTACACACTGTCAGTGACCATGCATAGACCAGAGGAAGGCTTTGCACTCCCATAGGACTGAGACCCCATTCCTTGACTTGACCATGCCCATGTCAACACACACATTCATTCAGGACTTCACACTCTCAGGGCTTCCTCAGCTCTCTATACCTTGGACAAAGAGTCAAGAAGCCCTGCTGTGCTCTGACCTTGTAGCTACAAATTAAGTGTATAGTTCTACCCAGTACCTTGCTTCTAGGTACATAGGCCAGGCTTGGCTGTACCATATGATGTGGAACCTTCTCTCCAGGCTTGCAAGCCTGTGGAAGTCAGAGGGCTTTCCTTCAGGCCTCTATTATGCTATGCATAGCAGCTGTTTCTCTAATGGTCTCCCACTTTAAAGACCAGTCATGGTTATGGTTCCCCTCCTCTGTCTCCCCACGGTCACTAGGCATTCTCTCCTAATACTCATCCTGAAGGGTAGTCCCATGTGGGCTCCTCTCCTGAGCCTGAGGCGTCTGACCTGAATTCTCTTACTACCGTTCGTTCCTTCTTTTCTGAGAAGTATGCCACCTCAGCTCCCCCAGGGGCCTTGTGCACTTTGGTTGCCCGACCAGAGCTGTTTTCTGGCATTGGTATCATGATCACCTTTTAAAACAAGTTCCACCCACTGCAGATTCTCATCCCACTTATCACAGTTACAGAGTCTCAGGCACACACACACACACACACACACACACACACACACACACACACACACACCATGCTAAGCCAGCTCCCGATTAGCTGTTACTCTGTACTCACATGGCGGCTTTTGTCTTCCCTATAACTGCATGCTTGTCTGCAGAGCAGCAGAGCGTGGTGGGTACAGGGGTCCTGCCCCTTCTGTGGTTGTGGTTGGAGGAGACTTGGAGCGAGGAGGCCGTCTCA
>CABHPH010158383.1:13958-53512 GCA_902168325.1 Peromyscus nudipes | reverse complement strand
ACACACACACACACACACACACACATAAAAATAAATAAAAATTTAAACAACAGGACTTGCTCAAGAGAGTCACAGACTGTGTACAGCTCAAAAACGGCAGGAAAGAGACATTATTCAGTTCAGTTGACACCAAACCACCAAGGCCCTCCAGTTCCAGGACCACAAGTAACTGAAGTCTTCCCTTGGGCAATGAACAGCCATTAAACCACTGGGCACCCACACTCTACTAGACAGCCCAAACTCATGCATATACAGGCAGTACTAAGTGGACTTGATGGAGCTTAAAAAAATACATGAAGTTGGGGGGGGGGAATCAGTGGAAGAAATAGAAGAGATATAAAGGGGGTGTGGAGATTCGATCAAAGCACATTATGTGCATTGTATAGGGTTCTCAAACAAACCAACCCAACATGACCACAAATGTATTCTTCTGAACTTTACAATAATCATGGATGACTCATTGGCTTTCAGAATCAGCAAACTGAAGCAGATGTCCAATAAAATTTGAAATTCAGCTAAATTAGATATACTTAGCAAAAGTATATCAAATGCAGTATACTATGTTGCAGGTAGACTAGCCTGACTTGTTACACACCTGAAACTCATGGACAACCTTGAGACCTGGGCCTCCTAAGTCTCCCAAGTCAAGGTAATGGGCTCTTCAAGTGCCATTTGTAAAAGCATATTGCTCTCCAGACATCTTTTGGCCTTCAAACTGTATCTCCATGAAACAAGACAGAGGTGAACATCTACCCTGTATGGCTTGTGTGAAAGAACTGCTTGGGGCAAAACTCCCAAATGACATGGGACAGAGCAGAAACTGATGTCTGGATGCATCCGAACCTATTGTCGGCTGCACTTAACCTAATTCTCAGAAGCCACCTGTGGCCTTGATTGCTTTGTTCGCAGATTGCTCGTTGAATAATCACCCAGCAAAGAAACAGATGCAATGAATTTGTCATTAAAAAGTTGAAAACTAAAATAGTTTCTGTGATTTTTAGGCAACATTCTTAAAAGCTCCAATCACCAGTCCCATAAACAATCCCCTGAATGACCAAACTGTGGCCCTGGTTTGTTTGTAAAGTTGTAAAGCCCCCACTCCCTGACCCTTTGCTCTGCTTCATTCAGGTCCTTTGAATGAGCCAACAATTAGTTCAACTTTCTAAAATTTGCAGTTGAGTCTGACTCATTGTGTTTACCTACACGGTGAGCCAAAGTGGACTACTTTGATGGGCTTACTCCTTCATACATGATGTTGACCATAAAGAAGGCTTTTTGACAGATGACATGTTCAGTCAGGATTAACTGACTGAGGGTTATGGGAACTTCGATATCCATCCATAGAGCCACAGGTTAGAGATGTGTTCCTTATTATAATGTCCCAGGACATGTTAAGAAAGGGAACCATGGTTAAGTTAAAGAAAGACTGAAATACTCCAACCTTGGGTATAGGTGAGGGAGTGTCTGATGAGCAGGAGGAAGTTAATTCCCTGGGCATGGCCATTCATAGATGCAGGAACAGGACAAGTTCTCTCCACATGATTGATGCAAGTGGAAAATTTTTGCCAGACAAGGGCTATGTCCTGGGGATCACACAGAAGCAGCTCTGTTACTCTAAGACATTCAGGAGTAGGGCCTGTGGAACAGTTATGCTCCCAGAGCAGCATTATTCTGCTTACACTGCTGGCCCTCACTGAGATGTTTATAAAAGATAGGACCAGGTGTGATATTTAAATTACAGCCATAGCCGGGCGTTGGTGGCGCACGCCTTTAATCCCAGCACTTGGGAGGCAGAGGCAGGCGGATCTCTGTGAGTTCGAGGCCAGCCTGGGCTACCAAGTGAGCTCCAGGAAAGGCACAAAGCTACACAGAGAAACACTGTCTCAAAAAACCAAAAAAAAAAAAAAATTACAGCCACAAAGCAACGTTCAGCAACTGCATGGGCTTTTCCTCTTCAACACTGAGGTAGGTGACAAAGAGAATGTTAGATTCAGTGGCCAAGTGTGGGCCAAACGGGAAGATATGTGAGTTTCAGTCATGGGAAGTATTGAGAAAGTCAGTGATCACATAGGATAAATCCTTAACTCTAGTCAACTTATGGACAATAAAAAGTTTGAAGCTGGTTTGTGTTTACAAAACTTCACATCTCCAGGGGTTTATGAGCACTAAATGTGATCGTGGATGGATGACCATGTCCATCTTGAATAATGGAGCAACATGTGGTCTTTGAGAATGAGATGGAACCAAAGTAACACCTGAGGCATCAATGGGGTCTTATTGGCACTGAACTGGGATCCCTCAAATTAGAGACAGGAAGACGAAAAGGTTGAGGCCTGTCTGGGCTAAAGTGAATTCAAGGCCAGCATGGGCAACTTAATGAGATTGTGAGGGGAGAGAGGTGGGGTGGAGTTGGGGGAGAAACAGAGAGACAAAGGTAGAGAATAAATAAAGATCTGGGCTACAGTTTGGAGTCCTAAGTCTGATCTCAGAACAACACAAAATCTACCCTAGATTCCGTTTCAGATTATAGTAACCCACCCTTCATTGCAAGGAATACATTCTGAGACTTCCAGTGCTGACTGGGATGGGGGAGGTATTGTTCCAGCTTGAACAGCTGCATCTATGATGTGAAGGTGGACCATGAGCCTCCACCTTGCTCACTCTCAGATATTTTCATTTTAAAATCCAATATTTCTTTTTCTTTTCACAGCTTGTTTTAAGGTGCAGCACCCAATACTAGAGAAGTGGACGTACCTACTTTCTTGACATCATAGGAAGTGCTCCTGGTAGGGAGCACTTACTCCTTCCTGGTTTTGGTGCTTTATAATGAAATATATGGTGCAAACAAATGGTGTGTTGACGGGGTGTGACTCAGTGGGAGAGTGTGCTATGCAGGCCCCACAGAGCCTTGGATTCTGTCCCCAGCACTGTAGTAACAACCATCATTAGACTAAAATAGAGGTTGCAGCCTGTGTGCATAGTTAAAAGACCAGTGGTTTTCCTTAGGGCTGGTGGCATCTGAGAAGCTGTCTCGGTGACTCTCCCACATAGTTGGCCACTGTCACAGACTTGGTGCTAACTATTCTTATGTTTTTAAACTGTCCATCTCATTTGCACATGTTTCTGCATGAGTCATTGTTGTACCCCCGACCCCCAACATGGCATAGTTTATCATGCGCTTGTTTCTGCTGCTCAACATGAAGGGCCCTAGGCTGAATTACACCAAGTTTTGGCTGATGGGACATGCAGTCATCTTCCATTTCTGCAGCTACAGTTGTGTTTTCTAATGTGTGTCCAGTCCTCTGTGGACTCACCATGGTCTTGTGTTCTCTGTTAATGGACAACAGTGAACTTTCCATTTCAGTAACATAAGCTGTGGGAGATACTCCTTGCTCCAAAAGGGTGAGGCTTTCTCTGGGAGACATCTTTGGGAATGGGCTTACCGTGTCATAGAATTCTTACTTTCCTACCAACAGCCTTAGTAGAAGTGGTACTGATGACAATGCACAGAAGCTTCCCATGGCCCACCCTGACTTCAGCACGTGACAGTTTTCATCAGCTCCTGACAAGGAAGTGCTCTAGGAAATCCCACATCCAGCACTTCTCTGAGCCCCTAGCCTTTGGTTCCTGTGTAAGCTCAGTGGCCCACTCCACTTCCCAGCCTCCAGTTCTTCTGACTTACTTCTAGCCCAGCTACTTCCAGATGCTATCATTGGGTCAGTTCATCTGCCGGGAGACTTTGCATTTGGCACTTCCTTAGACTCTTCTACAGGAGAAAGACTAAGACTCTCTAATGTAGTTCTGACGCAGGCCCTGCATCAGTCCTGTGGCCAAGATTACATGGTATAGCGATAATAGTTAAAAATAATTATTATGGACTTGGTATTTCAAAATAGCTGGGAGAGAAAGTTTCTAATGTTCTCATAAAAATAAGATGTGTAGGAAATGATAGACAACTAATTATCCTGATGTAACCATTCCATAGTGAATACATGTCTCCAAAGAGCATGCAGAGCTGCAAATACACGCCACTAATATGTGTCAACCGAGACACAAAGAAAAGATTGATCTGCTGCGTACACACTTTCTTAGCCCTGAAGATCTTTAAAACGTGACCCTGTTTAGTGATTTCATTCAGAACTATTAATTCCCGGTAGTAGTTATTAGTTAAAATCTACCCCTCCAGCATTTATTTTGCATGTGTTTATTTTTCTTGGAATGGCTAGCTACAATGTAGACATTTTCAAACATCATTCTCACAGCCTTGTTGTGGTATAATAGACTAAAATGGCATGCGGCAGCCAATGCTTCTTAATGCTCAGTCATCAAATCCTCCAGTTTTATGCTGAGGAAGGGAGAAGCAAGTTAGTATTGTGAGATGAGAGAGAGAAACAGAAAATTCCCCACAGCAGTGAGGCTTAAGGTATCTTCTGAATCATTAAATAAATCAAAGGCAGATGTAGAGAAAACCACAGGATCCATGGAAAAACACTCCACTCACCTCATTCTTCTCATATTGTTTGGGATTTTCCCAGACAAAAACCGACTACTCATGAAATACCTTAACTTTGAAGTTCAATATGGATGAGCTTCCAGCCCAAGATGCCATGGCTCTGGGATGAGAGGAGCCTTGAAACTATGATTCCTGTTCCTGTTCTTAATCATCCAGTGTGGACTTCAGTGATGTTTACAGAATAGTGTGCTCATTACAGATTGTATGGCAGGAGATGTGTGTGGGGGTGCCATACAACACATAAGTTCCAGGCTCTATGGGAAAGGATGTCTATGGGAAGGGCTGCAGAGGTTGACTGGGAAAGAGATTTCCTATCAGTAGATGGAACTGTGAGAGCCTGTGGAATTTTCTAGTGAGGACTGAACCCACACAGGCTCCCCATTGCTCTAATGTAAAGGGGCTAGATGCTGACTTGGTAGGTCCTGTACAGGCTTAAGGGAATGGGCTGATGCTTTAGTCCTAATCAGCTGTAGTACTTCTCAGTGCTAATGTTTTAAAAAAGAGCCTTGAGAAATGATAGTGTTGCTCTTGTGTGCATCAGGGGACATGAGTCTTTCTATAGCCAATTGGGTCTGTGTCCATCCTGGAAGCTGGGTTGGATACCAGGCTGGGCAGACTTAGGTCTCCGGGGTTCCAAGGATGGTCTCTTTTAGGGAGTAAAGGTCAGAGAGTATGAATTGGTCCAGAGATAGAAGGCACAGGGAGGAGCCAGGCAGGGAGCACTCACAGATGAGTACACTATAGACTAAATTAGCCCATGTTCTCTGCTTTGTAATGACCCTGAAAGAGTCTCTCCCCAACTTGCACCCCTATTCTCCAGAAGCTTCTAGAAGGTACATACAATTATATTTTTGGCTAAGGAATTTGAAGTTGACATTAAATTATCTGTCATAGGACCATTAATTTGGAAGCTTTGGGGAGCACTGGAGCAATGTCAGGAAGATTTTTAACTTATTCAACTTTGAACTTTTATAATCTTAAAGGCAAAAGAAAGCTAGGCCACCTTCCATTTAGTCTTCCCATTAAATTGTTGGAGCCACTGTACCACCAAGCCCATAAACAGGGTAGGAGTAAAAGGTTTGGATGGGGAAGTAAGTAAATATTTGACTTTGTCAACTTGATCTGAGAAATTGGTTAGAGTTGCATGATCTAATGGGTGTTCTGGCAAAGATATTACAGTATCTTTGTTTAAGGTATGCCAAATGAGGGGATGATTTGTTTTGTTTCCTCTGTAATTACCACAATGATGAGCATGTTTTCCAGACCAGATATTGTTTTAAAAGGTTGTGAGAATCATGTCCAGGAAAGAATTGTAGTGAAGAAAAGGCAGAGGCAATGTGAGAACAGGCTAGCTCCTGAGAGCTTACCAGCAGCCTCGGGGAGACCCCGGCCTTTCCTCCTCCTCCCTCAGCCAGAATTCCATCCTCTGTCAGCTGAGGGTGTTATGCCAAGTGACGTCCAGAGTGTCCCGTGGAGGTGATACCTTGTAATTTTGGTTAGATAAGTTTTACTGCAACAATATTGAAACAACTATTATGATTTTATAACCCAAAGAAAACCCCAACTTTATTTCAATTCAGTGCTTTGGAGGGAAGAAGAGCCAACCCATCAAGAGCTACATTAGTGTCGAAGAGATAAATTGTCACAGTGAGGGCCATATTTTAGTCAAGTAAAATATAACGAAGATTTACCGTATACCAGAGATACTTAATATTCTAGAAAAAATAATAGATCTTCACTTATTATATTTGCTGTGTTAAATACATTGTAACCAACTAAGTCATGTTTACATTTTAAAACACATCGTGAATTAATATGGTATATAATTACACTGAAACACCATGAGGACTAGAATTCACAACCTATTACCAATGGCCTGCAAATGACTGTGACTCAGGTTCTGGGGCATCCAGCAGCCTACCTTATATGCGTAGCTCTATCACATCCATGACTGTGTGTGTCTGTGTTATGTTAACAGGAAAAGGACATTTGATAACTACTTTATCATTATATCTTTAAGTAGAAGAACCAGCCTGATGAACTGTTCCCTGATTCCACTAAATCACCTTTGTCTACTCAACTTATCACCGAACCAGTGTCCCCCTCCCCATCCCTCATCCCTCAGCACTGGCTGAGTGCTAGTCCACTACCTGCTTTAGCTTTTTTAGACTCAACATTTAAATGGAATCAAACAGTACTTGTTTTTCTCCATCTGTTTACTTTTATTTAGTAGATGTTCTACATTCACCTGTACTGTGCCAAGTGATGGTAGTCCCTTCCTTTTTATGGCTGAATGATACTCCATGGTATCCAACATGTTATGCATAAATGTTCCATTTCCTATCTGTTGAGAGAGGGATTAAGGGCACAGGCCAACTCGGTAGAGTAGAGCCTGAAGCCTTCTCAATTTGAAGTCACTCATAGAGGAAAGACTATAAAATGACAAACATAAAAATAAATGTAAAAGTATTTTATAGTAATAAAGAAAATAATGCCACAAACCATAATTTTAACAAAATGACGAATATCACAAATGGTAGACTTGAGAACATAACAAATATTCTTTTTGGTACAACACTAGAATGCATTTTCTTTCTTTCAAAACTATGTTTAATTTATTTATGTGTGTGTGTACCTGTGTGACTGTTTGTGTCCATGTAGAAGCCAGAAGACGTTGTTGAATGCCCCAGAAGCAGAGTCACAAGCATTTGCAGGCCATGGGTTCTGGGAAGTGAATTCTCATCCTCATGATACTGCAGCAAGTGCTTAGCCCTAGAATACCTTATCCTATATTTTTGCTTGCAGACCTATTAAAGTCCAATAGAGAATCTTCGTTATATTTAAATCTATCATGCAGTTGTATTATTCTTTTTTACATTTTGTTTTATGTGTCTTTTTTGAATGTTTCTTTATTCTTCTCTTAAACAATACATCCTGAAGGGAGCTTCCCCTTCCTCCACTCCTCCCAGTCCTCCCCTCTCCCTCAGATACACACACACACACACACACACACACACACACACACACACACACCTCCCCAGAAATGAGCAGGCTTTCCAGGGACATCAACAGAACATGGCACAACATGATACAATAATACCAGGCACAAGCCTCCCATCAAAGCTGTGCAAGGCAACCCAGGAGGAAGGAGCAAAGGGGCCCAAGAACATGCAAAAGGGTCAGAGACGCCTCCACTCCCACTGTCAGAAGGACCCCTGAAACACCAAGTCAGCAACATAACATGTGCAGAGGACCTAGCACAGACCCATGCAGACTCTTCGACTGCCTCTTCAGAGTCTGTGTGCCTCCATGAGCCCTGCTTCTCCCCATCTGCTACAGAGATCGCTGAGGGGAGGGACCAGATGGAGAGCTCCACACTTGGCTGTCTCTCCAACTAGTGTTTGGCTGCGGGTCTCTGCATCTGTTCACATCAGTTGCCCCGTGGCAGCCTCTCTGGTGACAGATGGACTAGGCACCAATCTACGAATATAGCAGAAGATCATTAGAAATAATTTCATTGATTTTTTTTTAAAAAGTAGCCAATTATGTTTGGTTCTGCCCTAGGTCTCCAGTCTACCCAGGCTCCCCTGGTTTGTGGTCACTCAGGCGATGTCAGGCGTGGACTCCCTCTCATGGTGTGGGCTTCAAATTAGTGATTGGCTACTCCTACAAGTTCTGCACCAACATTGCCCCAGCATATCTTGCAGGAAGGACAGATTGTAGGTCAAAGGTTTTGTGGCTGGGTTGGTGTCCCAGTTCCACCACTGGAACCTTGCCTGGTCACAGAAGATGGCTAGTTCAGGGTCCGTATCCTCCATTACTAGGAAGCTTCTCTAGGGTCACCTTCATAGATTCCAGGCACTTTCCACTGCACTAGGTTTCCACATCACCTTATAAGTTCCCCATATGTCCCCTTATTCCAGCTGTCTCTCCCTTCATCATTTCCCCACCTAAGCCCTCCTATTCCCATCCTCACCCACCCTCAGTCCACCCTCAAAATCTATTCTATTTCCCCTTCCTAGGGAGACACATTCGTCCCCCCTAGAGCCCTCCTTGTTACCTAGCCTCTCTGGGTCTGCGGATTGTAGCACAATTATCCTTTATTTTACAGCTAATAGCCACTTATAAGTGAGTACATAGCATGTTTTTCTTCTGAGTTTTAAAATATGACATAGTGACTTTTTGGATTTACTTGGTGTCTGTTGTTATGTCCCCTTTTCATTTCTGATTTTGTTAATTTGGATATTCTCTCTGTGCCTTTTAGTTAGTTTGGATAAAGGTTTATCTATCTTGTTGATTTTCTCAAATAACTAATTCTTTGTATTGTTCTTTTTGTTTCTATTTTATTGATTTCAGCCCTCAGTTTGATTACTTCCTGCTGTCTACTCCTTTGGGGTGTGCTTACTTTTTTTATTCTAGAGCTTTCAGGTTTTCCATTAAGTTGCTAGGATGAGATCTCTCCAAGTGTTTTATGTAGGCATTTAGTGCTACAATGAGACTTGCTTTGTAGTCAAATATGTTGTCAATTTTGTAGAAAGTCCTGTGAGGTGCTGAGAAGAAGGTATATTCTTGTGTGTTCGATGAAATGTTCTATAGAGATCTGTTAGACCCATTTGATTTATAATGTCTGTTAGTGCCAGTATTTCTCTGTTTGGTGTTTGTCTGGATGACCTGTCAGTTGGTAACAATGGGGAATTGAATTCTCCCACTATCAATGTGCAATATAAACTTTAGTAATGCTTTTTCTTTTCTTTTCTTTTCTTTTCTTTTCTTTTCTTTTCTTTTCTTTTCTTTTCTTTAAAAATGTGAGTGTCCTTGCATTTGGGGAATAGATGTTGAGAACTGAAAAGTCATCTTGGTGGATTTTTCCTTTGATGAGTATGAAGTGTCCTTCCCCATCTATTTGGATTGTTAGTTGAAGTCTATTTTATTAGACATTAGAATGGATACATTGGCTTGGTTCTTAGGTTCATTTGTTTGGGAAATCTTTTTCCAACCATTTACTGAGGTAATGTCTATCATTAATGTTGAGTTGTATTTCTTGTATGCAGCAAAAGGATGGGTCCATTTTTCACATCTGTTAGTCTGTGTCTTTTCATTGGGGAATTGAGACAATTGATATTGAGGGATGTTAATGACCAATGATTGTTAATTCCTATTATTTTGTTGTTAGTCATATTGGTGGTGGTGGTGGTGCTGCTGCTGCTGCTGCTGCTGCTGCTGCTGCTGGTGGTGGTGGTGGTGGTGGTGGTGGTGGTGTGTGCATGCTTCCCTTCTTTTGGTTTTTCTGGTATGAAATTATTTATTTCCTGTGTTTTCATGGGTATAGTTAATCTCCTTGGGTTGGAGTTTTCCTTCTAGTACCTTCTGTAGGATTGTATTTGTAGATAGGCATTGTTTAAATTTGACTTTATCATGGAATATCTTATTTTCTCCATCTACGGTGATTGAAAGTTTTTCTGGGTATAATAGTCTGGGCTGACACCTGTGGTCTCTTAGGGTCTGCAGGACATCTGTTTAGGCCTTTCTGGATTTTAGAGTCTCGATTGAGAAGTTTGGTATAATTCTAATAAGTCTGCCTTTATATATTACTCACTTTTTCTCCCTTGCAGTTATTAATATTCTTTCTTTGTTCTGTATGTTTAGTGTTTTGGTTATTATGTGGCAACGGAACTTTCTTTTCTGGTCTGTTTGGTGTTCTGCATGATTCTTATAACCTTATAGGCATCTTCTTCTAAAGCTAGGAAAATTTTACACACAATAAGCCTATAGAAATCATTGAATTAAAATTTTGATGAGAAATAAAGAATGTATGGGAACAGAAAGAAAGAAAGAACAGAAGATAAAAGTCTTAAAAAATGAAGCAAAAACTTTAAAGACATTCTAGGCTCCAAAATTCTGCATTTTGACTGGCTATGGTTTTCTGTAGTGGTCTCTCTCTGTTGCAAAGAAGATAAGTAGTGAGAATTACAGTTATCTGTGAGCATAAGGACAAATGTTTGTAGATTGTTGTTAGGGATTATGCTTGTTTAGTGAATTAGTGGTTGTAGAGTCTCCTCCAATAACCATGACTTCACTACCACTAAGTAGTTAACTTGGTGTCTAAGGCCAGTCACAGTTTCCTTCTTATGAGCAGATCTTAAATCCAACCAGAGAGTTCTTTGTTACTACCAAGGTATGTGTGTCACTACCATATCCTTAGAGTTACCATGCCATGCTGGTCTGGTCTACAGGCAAGTTCCAGGGCAGCCAAGGCTACACAAAGAAACCCTGTCTCAAACCTCAACCCCTCCAAAAAAAGGGTCTGGTAGAGGTTACCATTTTAATATCTTTTTCCTGTGCTTCAGCTGTGTTGGGATATTCAGAGCTTGCTGTAGTAGGATAGCTGGGCTCTAGTGGTGACACATTGCCTTGGCTGTTGTTGATTGTGTTCTTATGCTGGTATCTAGTCTTCTGGGTTTGGGGTGATTATAGGTCGGGGTGCCAATTTCTGAGTTTGTCTTTGTTGGGTGGGTGTTTTGTTTCTTGATTTCTGCTTCCTCTCTGGTCTTTTGGCTAATATGGCCTGTGGCTGAGTAGAGAGTCTCCACCCAAGTTGGACACTGGACTTCCAGTGTCTGGGGTAACCTCTGGTCAAGCAGAGAGTCTGTGCCTGAGTTGAAGGCTGGGACATGGAGATGAGGAGGTATTGGGGACAATGTCAGAGAGTGTGCCCGGAAGAGTGGGGAAGGTCCATGGGTGGGCGGCCCATTTGGAGTTCTGGCAGCAAGAGTGGCCTGTATTCTTCTTAAACTGCATGAAACAATGAGCACTCATGTTTCCAGCTTGCTTGGCCATCCAAGGACTATGGTTGCACATCCCTTCAGCTGGAATAGTCAGACATTTTTAGAATATGGTATTTCTGATCTTGCCTATTAAGATGTATATACAGCATAAAACATCCTAATAGGTATATGCATTTTCTAAAGGCCTGTGCTCTTCAGACAAAACACATGGATGTTATATTCTCATCACCATCAAAGTAATCTTTGTACATTTCAAAAACACATACATATGACTATGGCTTCTTCCTGTGCCTTGGAAGGCTCAGTACCACCATTGCTATGTGAAGTTTTTCACTCCATAACTTCATGCAAATCCACTCTGAGGACTGGAACTTGCTAAGGAGATCAGCAAGCCTCAGGGCTTCACCCATCTTTGCCCCCCTAGCACTGGAATCTATTTTCTATTACCTGAAAACTCGGATACATGTCATTCCAAATCATTCAGGTCTCTCTGAGTCTCTCGTACTTTGTGAAGGTCATAGCCCTCTAATAGCCCCAAGATCCCTGCTAAACTAACCTCTTAGGTTTCCTGGGAACACAGTGCTATCGGATCAGTGAACTGGGCATCAAATCACCTCTCTCATGACTTATAATGCAAGCATTTTTCATTACTCATATGGCCCACTAATGTGATTCCCATAATGCCTCAGATTCTGCAGCCTTTGTCATAAGGAAACATGGGATTTTAGCTGCATCCTTGGTTTCTCTATTTACACAGTATTCGGTGCTATCACCATCTGTTCCCGTGTCCCATAGCTTCATTTTCCAGTTCCAGGTGCTCACCTGTACAGTATTCTGAGATTATCATAGTGTATTAGTTTTGGGTTTCTGGAAGTGGTTTTGGAGCAGATCTAGTTTCTACTCTCCTCCATGCCCCAAAAGAAACAGAAAACAGATGCCTTCATCTCATCCTACTTTTCACCCCCCTCCCCCGTATCAGATGCTGATGCACAGGATAGTGTCCTCCGGCCCTTTCCCCCTTGCAATTACTTCCTTATATGGAAAAATCTTTCCGAGAGAAAGCTGACTTCAGTTATATACCTTATTGCCCCCAGCAAAGGGGCTCCAACAGCTATTGCATCTTGCTTCCAATTCTGCCCTTCCATACTGCACTGGGGGATTGCAGTCTGTTCTCTAGCCCATCAGCCATTAGGGGAGTATTTCCATGCTCATGTGGTGTGCCATTCATTAAGGAGACATGCTCGTTCATACAACATAGAGGAAGACACTATCCTGGGGTTACCCCTGAAGATGCTCTAGCCTTAGACAAATAAGGCCCCATCCCATGTCTTGTTACTCATTGGAGGGACCATACAACTCTTCCTCTCCAGCACTTCTGTAGTTCATTCAGGTCCTGATGGAGTTTCTATGTGTTCTATGACTCTTCCTAGGGAGATGTGAATAAGTAAGAAAGTGTCTGTTTGGTCCACTTAGGGCATCAACAACATATCAAAGAAACCTACAAAAGTTTAGACCTGTGAATTGCTCAGTTTATTGGAGTTATTAACACAAGCATGACTGAATGGTAGCTTACAGAAGCATAGGTAATTCAGAGGCACCAGTTTTACCAAAAAGCCCACCACAGCATGAGTAACAACCCATAAAAGCCATATTCCTTCAGTTTCTTCCTCAGATTGCAGGGAACTCCACCAAAGAGTCTTCTGTCGTCCAGTAATTGCTCAGTGGTATAACATAGGGAAAGGGTTTCTGGAATCTTCTAAACTGAGTTATAAGTGTCTTGTAAATTTTGCCAGCTTCTCAGGGCTCATAAATTTCATCAGCTTCCTGAGTTTGTTTCCATTTTGGTGGAAATGGCTACTCAGCAGTAATCTACTGATGCAAATGCTGCCTTCATTCAGAAACACCCTCTTAGACACACACATACATATGTACATTTGACCAAAGGCTTCAATGTTTCATAGTACAGTTAGGTTGGCACATAACATTAACTATCACATTGCCCCCATCATTAGCTACACTATCTTGGTGATCACATGGAACACCATCCCTTTTTTGGTCTAAATTTTTTTCACATATATTGCAAAATCTAACACTACTTCTTCCCACTCCTGGAAAAATGAAAGCAATACAGAAAATCAGCCAGAGGAAGGGATGTCACCCCAACTCATCATCATAATGCAATGTAACTTCATTGGGATACAAGATATGATCAGTGCCCAACAGATAAACAGGATGAATGGGTGCCTCTTTATTAAGCCCATCTTAGTTCTGAAAGATGAGCTGCAGTATGGCATGCTCTGAGTTTGGTACTGGAATCTGCTTTCAGGGTATCTGTGACCTGGAGAAAAGACTTCCTGAGATAATGGATAGAGAGGCACCTCTAATGACCTACTGCATTTGGAGTAAGTTCCTTGGAAGGTGAGCACAGAAAGGGACATTGGATAGAGATGAAGAGTAAATGAATCTCTATGTTGCATGCCATACATGTAAACTGCTACTAGAATGGAAGTTGAAAGTCATGCTGTTCAGCTGACGGGATTCCATGATCACCTATTCAGCATGGTGCGTAGACATTCACTGTAAGTGTTACAGCTCCAGAGGGAAAAGTATCCTGACTTATCGGAAAGTCAGGCTATATCAGAAGCCGTGAAGGGAAGGTATCCTGGATACCTACAGCTGTGAGGAGAAAGGTATCCTGACTTGTTGGGAAGTCAGGATATACCTGAGGCTGGATTCCGATGGGTCTCCCTGCAAGATGTGGCAATCCTGCTCCTCTCCGAGACAGAGCTAGAGAGTCCTTACAACTGAGCTCTGCTCTGCTCCCCAAGGGCGTTTCCCAGCAGAGGTATTGATTTCTTCTCAGCTCAGGCTCAAGTTGTTAATTCTTCTGTTTCCCTCTGCTGAGGGGAAACACCTGCAGAAATGTAGCAATCTGCTCAAGCTCCAGTGAAAAGTTGTTACTTCTGCTCTGCTCCCCAAGGGAGTTTCCCAGCAGAGGTGTCCTCTGCTTCTGCTCTGCTTCCCAAGGGAGTTTTCCAGTAGAGATTCTGCTGAGTGCCTGTGAAAGAAGGTCTTCACCCAGAACTCTTTCAAGAGATTTATTTGGGAAGGAGGAATCCAGGAGAGTGGCTGCCTCTGCCAGGGTGGAGAAGGGCAGCTGCCAACCGAACAGGCACAGGGGCTTATTTAGGGCCTCTCAGGGGTGGAGTTTTTCCAAGGAAAAGATTTTCCTGGAGGGAATTGGTCAGATTTTGATCCCCTTGAGCGTGGGGATTGACTAGATTTCATGCTCAGGGACTGGTTGGTTTTCTGCTCCGGAATTGGTCAGTTTCATGTTGGTCAGGACAGATTTGGCTCTGATTCCAGGGCCAAAGTGTGTTTCTTTTACTGACCCTTTTAGCCTTTTGGCTCTAGTTTCAGGGCCAAAGTGTATTTCTTTGACTCTGGTTTCAGGGCCAGGGTATGTTTCTCTGGTTTCCAGGGTCAAGGTGGGCTTCTTTGGCTCGCCCTTTCACCATACACTCACTCTGTGTCTCAGCCCTAAAGAACTCTTCTTAAATTAGTAGTGAACATGGCTTATCTCTAAAGGTGAGGACAAAAATCTATCTTGAAATTTTTTTCGAGATTATAATTAGATCTCTCCCTTCTCTTTCCTTCCATATACTACCCCTACTTTCCTTCAAATTCATGGCCTCCTTTTCCCACTGTTATTGCATGCCTATGTATATATGTATATACATCTATATTCCTCAATATAGCCCACTCAGTCTGTAAATCTCCTGGGATTTTTTTATAGGGGGGTGACACCCTCCACGAGAAGAACTAGGGCTGTATAACTCACACACTCAATAACAAATAGTTCAAGTTCCTATTCAGTGAGTGCAGCACCCACACTACTACCCAGTTCACCATGTCCGAGCGAGGGGCTGAGGATGAAAACAGAGACAAGACAGCAGGTCATTCATCTCAGTAGAATGCCCTTTATTGAAGGACAGAAGAGGCCTTAAATATAGGCTTACAGCACAATGGAAGAACCTGGGGGGGGGGCAAAAGTTCGCTACAGATGTTTTACATTCTAGCATTGCACCAATATGCAGGATTCGCAAACAAGGAACCTCTGGTAATCTGTTTAGGAGGAATGAAACCGGCAGGGAATTAGCATAGGGAGGACATCTGATCAAGGTCAGCAAGCAAGGCACCAGCTACCCAAGGAAGGGGGGGGGGGTCAGGGCCCAACAACTAAGTGAAGCAAAGCAATTTCTTTTTGAATTTTTGACATCTGGCATTTTGTGAAATGTACTGAATAATGATGTATCTAGTCAATATCTACTAAAATTAGTGACAGCCTATGACTGATGTGCTTCCTGACATTAACTATTAAAATCTTATTGAATTGAAGGCATCTATCATATCAATTGCAAAAGTAAGGATGGAGAAATGCCTACCTCATTGTTAAACAGTGATGCCTTCAACTCAAGCTACTGTAGGATTGAACACTATCTTCTATTTCCTGAACATGTAGATCAGGATTTCTCATGGTATTCTATCTCTCAGCTGAATCATTAGCTAGCAGAAGTATATACTCACTCTCAGGTTGTTCAGCTCTCCCCCTCCACACACACTTTTTTAAGTACTTAAACACCTTGCAATTCCTGAGGTGCTTTGACTTTCCAAGAGGAAAGAACTGGAGAAAACAAGAACTCTGGCAGCCTTCCTATCGCCCTCGACTTCTGCCCTGCTTCATAATGTTGACTTCCTAGAGACAGGGTTTTCTCTGACCATAAAATGTACTTGGTTTTGTGTGACTCCTGGGCTCGCAGAAATTATACTCTCATTTTCTACACACAGTGTATTCACAGGAGAGCCTGCCCATGTCTGTGTAAATAGTGCTTCAGCAGTATAATGGCTAAATGCTCTATTTTCCTAAAATTTGTGGGTCTGAATTTCATATCAGTAACAACATTGCCTCTGAGGTAAACTCCTGGGGTAGTTATGAACTCCATAGAACAAAAAGCTTTAGTGAAACCTTTGCTTTTGTTTTTGTTATTCTCAAAATTAGTGTTTCCAGTAAGAACTAAAAAGTAAAACCATCGCTGAATTCAAGAGAGGCACCTGGGAGTTGGCAACTCTGGCTTGAATTTGGACCATTGTGCTCCTCTGGCACCAAAACAGCTGCCTTGGACACACTAGAGAATGGGCACGGCTGGGCTCAGTCTAATTTTGCCTACCACACTGGCTGCTGTGCAATGCCTTTTACCCCATCACTCAGGGTCCATTGTAGCTCTTCCTCTCTCTACACAAGTGCCTGTCTTCTCCTCCCATGTTCTAATACCTGCAGCAGCATGGTGAGAGTCCTCCTCACTCAGTCTCTGAGCTGTGAGAGAATGGCCATGCTTGTTCACAGCTCAAAGGGACACCAGCACTTGTTTTAGAATTGGTTCCTTTTTGTATCACTTGCTGTTAACATGCCGAGACTGAGAGCATGGCTTTTTGGATTCCATTCCCTATGGTGGGATGCCTTGCTCAGCCTTGATGCAGGGGGGAGGGACCTGCCTTAGCTTGGTACCTAGACTTTGTTGACTCTCCAGGGGAGGCTTTACCCTATCTGAGGAGTGGATTGAGGGTTGGGGTAGGAGGGGGGAAGTAGGAGAAGGGGAGGGAGGGACAACTGTGGTTGGTATGTAAAATGAAAAAAAATGAAATAGAATTTAAAAATTAATTTATTCCTTTCCTATTTTTATGTCCTCTAGCTTTCCTGATCCTTTATGCCCCTGTCTATGAATTCTAGTGCTACACTGAACAAGAGTGGGAAGAGTAGGATTCTAGTTTCATCCATGATTTTAGGATAAATCCTTCCAGTTGCTTGAGATTTGCTGTGTTTGCTGCATGTTGAATGTGTATACGCAGCATTGTGGTGAGACAGCTTATTGATATTCCTAATATCTTTAGGGTGTCTATCATGAAGGGATGCTAAGTTTTCTCAAAGATATTTTCGGCATCAATTGAGATGATCATGTGATTCGTGTCTATAAGTCTATTTATCTCTTATTGATTTGCATATGTTGAACCATTCTTGCATCCTTGGAATAAAATCAACTTGATTATAGTATATGTTTTTTTTTCAATGTGTGGTTGAGTTCTATTTGCAAGTGTTTTCTTGGGAAATTTCATATGCATTTTTGTGGAATAAATTGGTCTGTAATTTCTGTAATGGTTAAGATTAATTGTCAACTTGACAGAATCTGAAATGACTGGGAGTAGGCTTCTTGTCGCGACTGTGGGGTGTAATCTTAATTACATTAATTGATATGGGAAGATCATCTTTTTAATAATTAACACATTTTCATAAGATCTATTTTGATCATATTCTTCTCCTCCCCCAAATTCCTCCCAGAGTCTCCTTACCTACCCATCCAACTTCACGTCCTTTTTTTCTCTTAAAACAAAAAACAAAAACAAACAAATGAACAAAAAAAACTAAATCAAACAGAAAATCCCCAATAAGACAGAAAATATCAAACCAAAACAAAATGAATCAAAACTCCACAAAAATCAAACACACACACACACACACACACACACACACACACACACACACAAATTCATGGATTCAATTTTGTGTTAGTTAACTATTCTTGGGCATGGTACCTGCCTTGATGTGTGGTTGATATACCCAGTGAGACTCCATTGGAGAAAACTGAAAACTGATTTTCCCTTTCCTCATGAGTAACAATTGCAAATAACTTGTTGGTTAGGGATGGGACTTCCTGTCCACTTCCTCTTCTCAATGCTGGGTTTTTGTCTCGTTTGAACCTATGTAGGTCTCATATGTGCAGCCACATATAATCCTCTGTGAATCCATATGTGTCTCAGTCCTGTTGTATCTGAAGATGCTGGTTCCTTGTACTCATCTACCACCCCTCACTCTTACAATCTTTTGGCCTCCTCTTCTGTATAGACCCCTGAGCCTTGATGAGAAGCTTGATAAACACATTTCATTTAGTATTCCAAAGCCCCTTACTCTCAAGGCATTATCCATTTTTTGGTATCTGTGTTAATTACCAACTACCACAAGACAAATCTTCTTTTACAGGGGTTGGGCAATATATTGATCTATGAATATAGCAATATGCCATTTGGAATAATTTTATAACTATGCTCCTTTAGTAGAATAATAGTAGTAAGCTTTGACCTAGGGTCCATGAACTATCTAGTCTCATGTTCTTGACAACCTCAGAAATGTCAGGCATGGGTTGCATCTCATGCAGTGGACCTTAAATCAAAAAGTGACTGATCTCTTCCATAACATTTTTGCCAACATTGCACCAGTATATCTTGCAGGCAGGTTGCTGTTATAGGTTGTGGGGTTTGTAGCTACTGATGCTGATGATTAACTTTATCTTCTCATAGCATACAAAGTACTTTCCAGAACTGTAAATGTCAGTCAGTAGGAGTGAAGATTCTAGTTGACAATAGCTAAATTTCTCATGTTAAATAGCATAAGTGGTAGAGAAGACCTACCTTAATTGTAGGTGGGATCATTCCCTGAGAAGGGGATCCTGGACTGTATAAATGGAAAAGGGGAACTGAGCAATAACATGCATTCATTGTCTGTAGATATTACTTGTCTGTAGAGACAGTGTGACCAGCTGCTTCAACTCCCTATTGACTTGACTTCCCTTCCACATTGCACTATGCCTTGAATTGTGAGCCCAAATAAACCTTTCTCATTCAAGTTACTTGTGCTGAGCATTTTATCATAGGAACAAGAAATGAAAGTAGTACAGTTTCTTTTTCTAGTGTGTCTTTATTTGGTTTTGCTATCTGGGCAATTTTGGCTTTATAAGATAATTTCAGCAGTGTATTTTTGAAGGATAATCTCAGGAGCATTGGTGTTGATTCTTCAGAAATATCCGATGGGATTCAGCATTGAATCTATACAGTCCTAGGGTAGTTTGATTATTTGTGGTCTATGGGTGTCTTTCCTCACATGTGGCTGATCAGAGTCCCTGTGGATATTCACAGGATCATGAAGATAGGTAAGTGGATATGGTCATGGTTCATAGGCCTTTGACCTTTCAAGCTGATATTCAGAGACCCAGTTGGATTTTGCAGGATCCTGGACATAAGTAAAGGAAGTGATCACATTTCATTGATCCTTAACGTCACACTGGACTGTGGGTCTTGACAGGAGTATAGTGAAAAGTGAGGGGTTAGGAAACTGAATCCATAGTGGGTTTGTCAGAATCTCTCTGGGTCCCAACAGGAATGTGGAGAATAGTGAAGTCCCCCAGTATCACACTGGGACCTATCTGTCTGGGTATGTCTGATAGATTTTGTGAGATCGGGTCTCTCAGTGTTTGGTGCATAAATGCTTACAATTATCATATTTTCTTTGTGTATTGTTGCCTTTATGAATACAGAGTGCCTTCCTTACCTATGCTCATTATTTCTGGCTTATGTCTGATTTGTCAACGTAGGAGTGACTACCCCCACTTGCATCCGGCTTTAGCTTACTTGCACATAGCTAACTCTCCATCCTTTCACTCCACTGTGTGTGTGTCTTTGGGGCTGAAGAATATCTTTTTGAGACAACAAACAGTTGGGTGCTTTGTTTTGATCCAATCGACCAGTTTATAACTTTTAATTACAGAATCTAGGCTATCTACTTTTAGGGTTATTGCGTGACATTTACTGATTGCTGTAATATGTTGGCAACACCCCTGCCTAGTTTTTGTTCCGATTTTTCTCTCTTAGAAGCTTGCAGGATCACTGAGCGGAGCATGCTTGCCTCTTTCCTGTTTCCCATTTGCGCATCACTCTAATGAAGCTCCTGCTTCCTGGCCCCTCACATTGTGACTGCCTTTCTTCTTCATCATCTCTGTGTCGGACTAACGTACTTTCTGCAGTTCTGTCACCGAAGTCACAGACTGTTTAAGTCTGTATTTTTTTTTTCATGGAAGGTCTTTGTTTCTCCCTTAAATTTTTAAAGATAGCTTTGCAGTATGTAGTGATCTTGGTTGGCACTTATTTGTTCTCAGGGCTCAGATTATACCACTCCATGATTTTGTGGCTTTCATGGTCTCTGTAGAGAAGTCTCATTGTTATTCTCATGGTGTTGGCTTTGTATATAAGTTGTCAGTTTTTGTTTTCTTGCAGCTGTCAATATTATTGACCATTTTGTAGTCTTAGCATTTTAACTATTCAAGGTAGATATTTTCTTTTCTAGCCCTTTAAAAATTCTACACATCTCCCATAACTATGCATACGTATCTTTCCCTGAATCTTAGAATTCCTGCTATGGTGTCACTGAATAGACTTTCAATACCTTCAGTTTGAAATTCAGCCCCTTCAAATCTTTGGCATCTTGAAGCTGATCTACTGACCATGTCCCAGTGAAGTTGTGGGCATTCAATGACCAATGTTCTCTTTATTGCTTTCTTAATGTGATAGTTCCTTGACTTTGTCTTCCATTCTCAAGATTCTTGTTTTCTGTTTAATATTGACAATTGGTGGTGCCTTCTGCCTTGATTTTAATTTGACTTGCATGCCTTTCATTTAAATACTGCCCCCCCAAAAAAACCCAGGATCTTAATTTCTTTAATATTTCTGACATTCTAATCCAGGACTTGAATTGACTTCCTTTATACATTTATCTGCTTGTTTGTGTCCTCTCTGACCTCATTTCTAAAGGTAGGCTTTCGAATTCTTCTACTTCACTTCATTATCTTTGGCTCCAGTTACTGAGGAGACTGACACTTGACGGCTTGTTTTCTTGTTTTCTGCATTTATTGTGTATAGGTGTTGCCATCTGCATGTTAATATTAGACAGCTCCACGGTGGCTATTCCGTCTTAATTAACTAATTTCACTAGACAGATGGGTTCATTCTCCACCTCTGCAAAGCCTTTTGCATTTATAAGACTAAGTACATTCCCCCTGGGAGTACACAGATTCTCTGAAATTCTGCTCTTACAAACACATTTCACTCTCTCAAAAACACATTTGTCTCTTAAACTACGCTATTTTAAAAATGTGCTCTGAAACTTTTAGTAATTGACTGGATTCATGTCAGTCATAAAACGTCTTAGGAGATAAATCACCACATAAATGATACCATTATAAGAAAGGGCCAAACACACAGTAAAGAGTCTCAACATCGCTATTTTTCTCATTTTAAATGTAGTATAGAACTCTGGTTGCAATACTGTGAAAATGACTGTCTCAAAAAAGCAATTTGGCTCATGGCCTGGGCTGGCTGAAGACATCCACAGGCTTTTTGGCACCAGGTAGGTAGGTGCTGTTATGATAAGCAAATCCATGGTGGAAAAATGGGAGAGAAAGAGAATTTGGCCAAGTCATGTGCTGTGGAAAGAGATGGAGCTGAAGAAGTGAAGACAATAAGAAACAGCCTGATGTGGGTGGCCTGATTGCCACCCGGAGCCACGGGGACATCCAGGCCAGGGCTACTGCCAAGGGTCATGTCTGGGTCTGTGGTCCTGCCCTAGTTTGGGTCTCTGCTGACATTTGTGGCTCATGTTTCCTCCAAAGGCCATATAGATGCCTGGAGTTTGGGATGCCACATGTGGCTGTGCTGGTGTCCAAGGGCTGTGCTGCAACTGTGCCATACTGATCTGAGTGGCCTGTGCCACCCAGTGCCATGGTGACATTTGGGCCCGAGCTTCAGCTGAGGGTCATGTCTGGGTTCAAGGCTCTACTACAGTCAGGGTCTGTTGTCCATGTCCCATCTTTGTGTCAGAGGGCCATGCTGCTACTGGGACCATGTCAATCTGAGTGACCTGTAATGCCACCTGGGGCCATGATGACATCCAGGCCCAGTCTACTACTTAGGACCGTGTTTGTCTGTGGTCCTACCACAGCTGGATTCTGTTGATGTCAGTGGTCCATGTTGCCATCAAAGGCCACAAGGATGCCCAGAGTCTTGTCAGCCACCTGAGACCATGTTGGTGTCCAAGGACCATGCTGCCACCAGGGCCATGCTGATCTGGGTGGCCTATTCCACTACCAGGGGCCATGGTGTTGTTTGGGCCAGAGCTGTAGCCAAGGGCCATCCATCTCTGGATCCATGGTCCTGCTGCAACTGGGGTCTATGTGATCTCCATGGCCCATGGTACCACAGGGGCCACAGGGAACCATTCATGTTGAAATCTGAGGCCTGTGCTGAGCCTATACTGCCCTTTGCTGGCCCTGGGAGAGCTAGCTCTTCCCCTCAATGGCTACTGTAGCAGAAGACCTGACTCTGCCCCTTAAAGGGAGAGCTGGACTCACACTTGAGAGAAATGGCCTCACCCCTCACTATGGGCCTGGGAGAGCTGGCTTTGCCCCTGCCTGAGGGGGGTGGTCCCAGTGGCCCAGACCAACCAGCTCAGCTACCACCCAGACCCACATCCAGGGCTTCAAGTTGTCCCACCCCAACATTTACTCCATCTGTGACCTGCTGGAGTGTGCGAAGGGACTGATCCTGTGGAACCATAGCTGCAGGATCTCCATGATGTGGAGCAACAGCAGGCTATCCAAGAGGAGTTTTGGTAAGGGTCCAGTGTTGATGATGAACTAGAAGCTAGAGCCCTTGAGTCAGACCAACAACTCACTGCAATGAATATTTGCAAGTGAGGCTGAGTGGACAAAAGGGTGTACTGCATGATACACCACAGCTCCCAGTGCCACTAAGGTGAATGAAGAGGTGTTGGAGAGGTGAGAAAGATGGGGGAGAAAAGTGGTTTTTTTTGTTGTTGTTTTTAATTAATATTTTTAAATTTTTCTTTTGGGGGACACTATGGGAGTGAGGAGTGGATGTGAAGGGACTGGGAAATGAGTGAGATTGGGGTACATGATGTGAAAATCCTAAAGAATCAATAAAAAGTTACGTTAAAAAAAGCAATCTGCAATGCCATCCCATCACAATCCCAATGGCAAACTATTCACAGAAAGAGAAAATCAGCCTTCAAATCCGTTTAGAATTACGAAAGACCACAAATGCCCGATGCAGTCCTAAATATAATTATTAATAATGATAATATAGAAAGATGGTGATGATAATTGTAATAGTGTTGAATGTATCAAAACCCTTGATTTCAGGTCATAACAGAGAGTTCTGGTGACAAAACAGCATGGCACCATCACAGAAACAGATGTGTAGATGAATGGAACAGAATAGATCAAGATACAAACGTAGCTAGCTGTAGCCCCTTGATTGTTGACAAATACACGCAAAGCATGCATTGGGAAAAAAGACACTCTCGTTAACAAATGGTGCTTGAAAACTGAAAAAAAAATTAATTACACTAGATCCATATTTCCCATCCTACAAAAAAAAATCAACTCTAAATAAATGAACAACCTTCAGGACCAGCAACTCAGAAGCAGCTAGAGCAAAAGGTAGGGGAAACTCTTCAAGATCAACAAATGGTGCCTCATAAAATTACAAATATAAAATCTGTACAGCAGAGAAAAGAGTGAAATGTATCTTTATCTAGAGCCTGGGAGAACATCTTTGCCAACTCCACTTCTGCCTTAGTGGCTTTCCCTGTCACTGTGGCCAAAACTGACAAGAAGCAGCTTGAGAAAGGAAGAACTCATTTTGAACAATAGCTCAGGTGATGCAGTCCACCATGGCAAGGCAGGGCATGACCTAAGGGTGAGAGGCAGAGGGTCACATTGTACTTACAGTCAGAAATCAGAGAGTGACCAGGAAGTGGTTCTGGGCTAGGAAACCCCAGTGTACCCACTTTCTCCAGGGAGACTCCAGCTAAAAACCTTTTGAAACAGCAGCAGTAGCTAGGGACCAAGGGGGAGACATTTCACATTCAAGCCATAAAATCTGACAGAGGATTAATGTTTGGAATAGATGAAGAAATTTTAAAAACTAAACAAGAAAACAACTCAATCAAAAAATGTACTAATGATAGAACAGAGAATTCTCAAAAGCAGAAATATAAATGGCAAATAAACAAAAAATTATTGAACACTCTTAGTCATGAGTGAAATGCAAACTGAAAATATTTTGAAATTTATAGCACTCCAGTTAGAATGGCTTAGCATAAAGAAAATAAATGACAACAGATGTTCTCTAGAATGTAGGTAAAGAGTAATCCTTATTTGCTGTCAGTGGAAGGGTAAAACAGGTGTAGCCATTATGGAATGAGTGTGGTTTTCAAAAAGCTAAAAATAGAAATTCCATGTGACCCATCTGGACCCCTTTTGGACACAGAGCTAAAGGCTTCCATATCCTACAGCTGAAGCACTTGCTCATCCATGCTTCCTGCTTTCACAGCAGTAGCGAAATGGAATCAGCTGGACGTCAATCAACAGATGAATGGACAATGAACGGTGCGTATACATGATGGAATTTTATCAAGCCACAATGAACAAGGAAATTATGATGTTTTTCAGGAAAATGGATAGAGTGTGAAAATATATTCTACTAGATGAGATGACCCAGGTAAGTACTATGCACTCTCTGTCATATGTATATTCCAGAATTTAGTTTTTATGTATGTGTACTTATGTGAGAGTGTGTATCTGTAGAGGCCTGAAAACCAGAAATAGACTGAAGAGGGGGAAAAGGAGGCATTAAGGGAGAAGAGTCTGAAAGTCAAAGGGTAGAGTACTGGGGGTGGAGAGGTGCAAGATGGGGTGGAGGACAAGGAGATGAGAGAGAGGAGGTTGGGAGGAGAGGGCCAACCAAAACTAAAGAGGCAAGAAAATCCTGTAAGAAAACCTAGTACCTTGTAAGGAAATTAAGAATGAAATTAAAATTGAGAAAAAGATGGGTTCTAGGGGACAGGATTTTAAGGATCAGTTTTCTGAAGCAATTCTGGGTTCTGGAGTCGACATCTAATCCGATTAGGTTAAAGTCATGGTGACTCTCTTGGCAGTTGTGAGGTCATTGACAGTCTAAGAAATGGATGTGCAAACATTCCATTTGCTCCACCTCAACCAGACTTTACAAGAAGCAGGCACCGTGTGGCTCTGTACATGAGACTTTCACGATTTGGGGAAACCTGGGTATGTCAGACTCAAGTGACTGTTGACCATCACTGGGCAAAGTAGTGAAGGACCATCACTGGGCAAAGTAGTGAAGGAAACAGACGGACCCTTGGATTCCATTTCCCAGCTCACATGCCATGTAAATGAGCTAAAACCGTCCAGGAGTTCCATGAGGAAGGCCCTTTCTTCTTACACATGCAAGCTGAAGCTTCTGAAAGTCAAATACATAACCTGCTGTAATGAGCTGAGCTATGACTGTAAAGTGAATGCTCGCCCTTGCAGCCCATCCGCTGCTAATGTAGGCAGGGCATTGGCAAATAACAGGAATTTTAAGTTGTGGTAGGGTATGTGCGGAGACATTAGTGAAGCCTTAGATCTCTAGATTCTGATTCATGGTTTTTGTTTTTGTCTTGGGGTTTTGTCTTCCTTCCTCCCTCCCTCCTTCCCTCCCTCCCCTCCCTTCCTTTATTTCTTTTTTTCCCAGTAAAATTTCTCTACTTGTAGCAGCACCCAGCGGTAGCAGCCCATCTACCCACAGTGGTGTTAGTCTGAGCCCATTTACCTCAGAGGGTTAGTCCTGCACTGGGGACTTCACCTGAGTCAGTCTCAGTTTTACACAGTGCTGATTCTCCTTAGGACCCACCACTCCTTTAACTTTGAGACTCGTGACTAAGCTGGGAACGAGGCACCAGGTGTGACTGATGAGGAACCTCGCTGTATTCTGAAGGGACTGCTTCAGTTTTCTAATTCACTGAGGCTTACATGGAGAGCACGTGCGGAAGTGCACTCTAAGGGTGTGGGAAAATCAGGGAAGGAGCGCAGCTGGATCTAGACGCAGCTGGCATGGGCTCAAGAAACCGAAGTTCTGCAGTTGATGCTACAACCTAGGGATGCAGAAAAGCCTGTGCTTGCTTGGAACATGGCTAGGACAGGGAACTCTGGGGGATCCCAGCAGTGCACTTACAATGGTGGTCTTGCACCGGTCTAACATAGAGGATGACACTCAAAATCTTCATGGTTGGTACCTTAGAGAGCATGCTTGTGATTTATGATCTAATCATCCACACTAGGAAGGTCCAAAATATCCACCTTCTTTTATATTCTAGAAATTGCTTTAAGGAAGGAGCCTGAGAGATATGTGATTGCTCTTACCTGCATGCAGCTAAAAATGTTGGCTGGTAACCTTTCTCAGAGTCTTCCCCAAATATACTTAATTTTTTTTAATTAGAGAAAGTGAGCATTAGGCAAAAGAAAACACCTATCCTTTGGAGGGTTACTGGACCCTGGCTCTGAACTGTAACTCATTCTCCATTTCCCTCTCCTATTTGGATTTGCAGATGGATGATGGAGAAAGGCAAGAGACGACTGTAAGGTTGACTCAGTGACAAGTATAATTACAACTGCTCCACCAGATACTTCTCTGCTCAAGCAACTGAACACATCTGTATGCGGTTGTCGACGTGGCAAATGTCTGTTCTCTGTGCTTTCCTGTGAGGTCCATTAGAAGGGTTTCTTTCTAGCCATGCACCTTCACTGTCCTGAGAGTCTATCGCCTTCCTAGCCCTAGGTCACACTTGAATTCACAGGGTGCTTGATTGCTTTTCTCTTTTATATGATGTCATATGGGTCTCTTGTATTCTACACACTGTGGTGCTGGATACAGTGAGCAAGAGGTAATATCCATTCTGGAATTATTGGTAAGATATTTGTGGGAGGCAAGGTAAGAAGAAAATGACTAAAATTACCATGGTGTAATCTCTAGGAGTCCAGAGGTATAGGGCTTATTGAAATACCATTTCTAAAGTAAAGGACATGATGCTGTAACTGACCCCTCTTTCAACCAAGAGACATAATACCTAAATCCTGAAGGTAATAAATTTCTCTTCTAGGTGCTCATTTGCAAAGTAGGAAAACTGTGAATGTTTCCTGGGGCTCCAAACAAGGGAAGGCTCTTCAATAGCTGAGGGTTTCTGTACAGCCACTGTAATACTTAGGGCATGTGGTCCAGCAGCTCCAACAAAGCTGAGATGTCAGTTATTGATAGGGATACTGTTGAAACCTTTGGCAGGTCCCTATATGTGGATCACAGAGGGCAGAGACCCTTGGGACTTAGGAACAACAATCTGCCAGCTTTCTTTCTTTTCTTTTCTTTTTTTTAAAATAAAAACTAGTTGTTATTAAGTTCTTAAGATTACTATTCCATGTTTTTCTTATTGGAAGTTTTTAACCAGCCATTCATAATTTGACCAAATTATAAAACAAAACAAAACATTTTGTAAATGTGTCACAGGCACATGGAACACAATCCTACTTTTGGGGGAGGACTTGAATCTGAATAAAATAATGAGGTGTTCAGAATTTCTTCGGTGGGTTTCTTGGTAAGTATACATAAACAAGCACAAGTCTGGGGAAATGGACTAGACAGATAGATGGTCTTTCAGCTTTTCCATGATTTCACTTATCTTGTCATCTGGAATCACAGTTCACAAGGGCTTCATCAGAACATCAGAGGACCACCTGCCACCCAGACAAATGTCGGTCTCCTCCTGTACTGAGTAGCTGCACCTCAGGACTGCCTTCCCAGTGTTTAGAATTCTGAATAGAAACCGATGTGTGTTCGCTTTAATGGAAGGAGGTACACACCAGAGTTATTTGGGGAAAGGGAATATCAATTGAGAAAATGCTTCCACCAGAGTGGCCTATAGACAAATCTGTGAGGCATTTTCTTGATTGATGATTGGTGTGTGAGAGTCCAGTTCATTGTGGGTAGTGCCAACCCTGGAAGGTGGTCCTGGGTTGTATAAGAAAGCAAACTGAGCAAGTCGTGGGGAACAAGCCAATAAGTAATGTTCTTCTATGGTATCTGCTTCAGTTCCTGCCCTGACTTCCCTCAGGGATGGAATGTGACCTGAGCATTGTAATTTGAGATAAACTCTTTCCTCCCCAAGTTGTCTTTGGTCTTGGAGTTTATCACAACAATAGAAAATAAACTGAGCTAGAGGTCATGCTATGTTTGATATGTTTCTGAGATGATGGGCCACACGTACATCACACTGTTGTCATTCCTAATGAGCAACCTGACTTGTCATTCTCAGGCTTGAATCTTACATAATTTCTCTAAGTTTATCAAATGCTTTTAGAACTTCCATAAGAAAATTTACTAACTCACCCAATTTTCCAGTCTTTATTAAAAGACTATTGTCCTAATCATTGGTTATTCTTTATTCTCCAAACATCTGTTGCTATTATTTGTCAGTATATTTTGCTTCTGCATAATATCTTCCTTTATCTTTTAAGATGTATGCCAAACTCTGTGAAATGTTTCTATGCAATTCAAAGATTGCAGATTGCATAAAAATAGAAATCTCCTTGATAATATAAATAACATTAATAACAAAATATTAGCAAATATAACTCAGCAACATATAAAAATGATTATACATTATGACTAGAATTTATTTCAGAGAGTCACGACTGGTCCAATATCTGACAATCAATATAACTGACTATGGTCCAATATCTGACAATCAATATAACTGACTATTTTAACTAATTAACAAAAACTATATGACCACAAACAAAGCATCTGCTAAAACTTAATATAGTCTTATGATAGAAACTCTATGAAAACAGTAGTATTGCCTCAGTTTAGTGAAATGCTTCTATAAAAATCTATAGTGTACATCACACTGAAGACAAGAATGTCTTCCTTGGCTTGTTATTATCATTGCAAGTTCTAGCTAGTACAAGGCAGGGAAAGAAAAACCATACAGATGAGAGGGATAAATAAAGCTCTTTCCACTCTCAGATATTATTTGCATAAAATATTCAAGGAGTCTAAAAAATTGCTAGAATTATTAAAGAAATCCAGAGACTCTACAAGGTAAGCAAAAATAACAATTGTGTTTCCAGACTCTGGCAGTGAATAAATGGACATAGAAATAAATTCAGTCTCATTCCTAGTAATTATAGAAAAGCAAATATTTAAGTATGAATCTAACAAAATATGACAGGACTTACATTCTAAAAGGCATGAGATTTTCTCCCTCTATCGATGGGAAAAACCATCATTGCACTATGAGGTAAATGTTCTACCCATTAGGTACATGTGGGGCAGTTTCTGTGGGGAAAAAAAGTCACAAAATATAGTTTGCAGACACAGAGATCAATGGAAAGTTGATGGAATCAGAATTTCTAAGACAACTTTTTATGCTTGAGAAAGAGTACTCTATGTTGGATCAGGGTGTACTATACGTCTACTCATTGAGATTCGAAAGCATTTGAACTGCAGTAATGACCAGTGTGGCAAAAAGTGGCAGAATATGTTCATGGATGCAACAGTGGCAGGAATATTTCGGGACAGCCAACCCCTTTCTGATGGGATTCAAGTCCTGCTCCACAAGAGGAAACACATGCCTGGCCTGGCAAATCTGGCCAAGAACCCATGGTTTGGGAGCTCACAGGCCCACGGGGTGAGCTTATTATTACTACTTTGCTAAATGAATGTGGTAGCAAACCACCCTCTAAATTCATATTCCTCTACCCTTAGGTAGAGTTCTCAGACTCAATCAAAGAAGATTCTTTGTGCAGTGGATGATGGCTAATACAGAAACTCACAACTGGTCAAAGTGAAGAGAATAAATGACTGTGGAATGCTCAACCACAAATGAGACATCTCCATCGTATCCCTTCCCAAGGCTCAGGGCCCATTGAGGAAGAGGGGGCAGAAAGAGTGTAAGAAGCAGAGGTTGTGGAGAACTGAAGTGAAGCAGGGTCTTCTGTACTTGCTAGGACTACTGCACTCATGAACTCTCAGCAGCTATGGTTGACTGTCCAATGCCTGCGCAAGGCTAAGCCAGTCAGCATTGTAGAATGCAGGGAGAGGGGTTCATGAGCCTCCATACCTAACTGAGGAGCTATGGACAGCTGATGGCTTCTGAGGGAGTGGGAATCAGTCTTTAAGAGTGTGGTTCCTGGTAAGTTGACCACTTTCCAGTGGACAGCCCCAAACCCAGAAGTATATGGACAGCACAGACTGGAGTTTACAGGTTATTAAGCAAATAAAAATCAAGAAAGAAAGAAGACACAGAGTTGGGGCTGGGGTGGGAAAGTGAGAGTAGATCTGAGGTGATTATGGGGAGGAATTGGGGGTGATTATGGCCAAAATAAGCTGTATGAATCTTCAGAGTCATATATATATGACACATTTTATGTGTCATAAATTTAAAAATATGTCATACATATGTATATGTCATATATGTGTATGACTGGCATTTCTGGAGGTAATTCCATATGGTTCAAAGAGGAGAAGGCAGAGTTCAGAATCAGGCCCACAGAAACAGACCAAGGGCAGGAGCAAGTCAGCTGTGGAAGCTCAGTGTTGTCTACAAATGGTACTGGGGCCCTTGAGCATCCAGAGGCAAATCACAAAGCTTGACCTAAGTTTCAGACTTGATGTTAAAAATCAGCTCAAGGTACTGAAGACATGGCTCAATGGTTAAGAGCACTGGCCACTCTTCCAAAGGACCCAAGTTTTACCTCCAGAATTCACAAAGCAGCTCACAACCATCTCTAACTCCAATCTTGGTGGATTCCACTGGCCTCCATTGGTAACACACGCTCATAATGCACAGACATACATGCAGGCAAGGTACCCATACACATAAAAAAATCCAAAAACCAAAATAACAAGATAACCAGCTCACAATGGGTCACAGATTTAAATAGAAAATGTAAACCATTTAGACTAAAGCAGTGAAAAATCTTCAGTGTTTAAAGCTATCAAAGTCTGATTTCAGAGAGGATGCCAGAAGATGGAACAGGAAGGTGATATAATATAGCGCTAAAGTCCAGATGAGGTGCTTGGCTTTAGAACTTTCCTGTTTAGTAGGAAGCAGCTGGACTCCATGCCTGCTCATGTTCAAGTAAATCCCCTCATGGCTTCAGTGGTCAGTCCAATACTGCCTACCTTATCTCTCCTACCTTTCTCTGTCCTGGCCTTAGAAGGTGTGTGTGGATGAAATATGTCACCCAGGTCCTTCTCTGCTGGTAGCTGAGTGGGTTTGACAAAAGGGAAGTACCTGCCAGGCATGGAGAATGGAGGGAGGAGGAGAAGCTTCCTCTCAGTTCTTGTTCACTTCCCTCTCTCTTCACTCCCCGCTGCTGGAAGGGATCCCACCTCTATAACTCAGGCCTGCCAGGCCAGGTCCACCTCCTGTTCACTGGGTTCAAACACAGGGGCCAACAGCTCCTCGCTGTGTGCTGGTCCCCAGTCCTGGACTTTCACTCTCACCCCTTTAAGCTCCGTCCCTGCTCAGTTAAAGTTTAGCCATTGTGTTAGGCAGTGTTCTCTGGAGGACCAGAACTAACAGACTGTGTAAATACAAAAGAGGAACAGCTGTGGGTGTGGGTTGTGAAGTTACTTTTTTCTAGGAATGGGTCCACTCTCAAGACAGGCACTGGTCTTGGCACTGTGGACATCTGTCTGTCTTGAAGGACAGGTGTCCCATGCTTTGTCTCTTCCATCCCTGGAATGCTACTGGGGACTTTGGGCTGTGTTGCCACACTTGGAGAAAGTTCCTGGAGAGACAGAGGCTTCTCATGCACCATGGGACAAATCACCAACCGGGGGTTGAGTTCTCCTGGAGCAGTCTTTCTCTCTGCTGCGTGGTCCTCATGGGTACAGTGATGTTGCTTCTGGTGGCAGTGTGTGCTCCACACAACTTCTCAGCTTCACAAGTCACACACAGGACAGAGCGGGAGCACTGACCTTTCTTTATCCAACTATGCAGGACTCAGAGATGATAGAAAGTTTCGGAAAAACAGTCTCCTACCTGCACTACTTATTAAAATCCTCCCTTTGCATTCTTTAATTTTAGAAAGCATTCACATCCTGTAGCTTTGGCCCTGAGGGCACACCAGGTAGTACTAAGTCATAGCCAGGGAGTAGTCAGGCCTCCATTCAGGTTCTGAGGCCAGCCTAACTGTATTCATTCTTAAAGCTACCTCCAAGATGGGAAGGATTTCTTTTAAGTTGTGCAGGCCCCAAAGTTGACCTGTTTTTGTTTGTTTGTTAGTTTTCCTGTGTTTTGCATTTGAGTTGGAGAGAAAATGCCCTCTTAAACAGTTCAGACACTTCAACTCAGGCAGGGCCATTTGTGTCCAGAGGGCTCCTGTGATCCAGTTCCATTGTAGGTCAGGCGCCGGGTATAGGAACATGGCAATCTGAATGCCTGAAAGACAAAATCCAGTAATTGCTCAGTCCATGCTGCTGGGTGTCTCAGTAATTCCCATCTGATGCTGAAGGCTCAGAGCTCCCTGGAAAGTCACTGGTATCTAGTCTGTGTTGGAAGGCTGAAGACGCTCGATCTGAGGTCAGCAGAGGGTGGTGGCAGCAGTGATGGGTACACTCAGGAAGAAACAAGGGCAGGTCACATTGTGTTTTTCTCAGACCTTTTTATATGTGGGCCACCCACTGGAGGGGTCTTCCCACTTTGAGAGTGGGTTCTATCCCCTGCTCCCCAGCTAATCTTCTTGGAAAAATCTCTCACATGTCATTCTAAATCCAGTCAAGTGGTCAATCAAGACCAACCTCACACTAGATTAGCATCATGGCTGTTTCTGATCCTCATATTCAACCAGACGAGCTTTATTTCATGGGAGAGAATGCTCTTAACATTTTCACTTTCCCGCTATAATGGGTTTGGTTATGGGTGAGTTGGCTTGGTGGAGCTAGTTGCCAGTGTAGGGAAGTGGAGGAAGACTCAACGATGCCTCTCTGTGTGCAGGATCATGCAAACTCCAGCACACAGTCCCCCATCACCTGATGTGCAGTGTTCCTCACTGCTTGCTGGGACTCATAAATTGAGGACTTCCAAGTCTCAGAGGATGCATGTACCCAAAGGATGTGACAGAGGTACAAGAGCTGGAGGAAGAAGTGTGTAGCCAGAGGACCCAGAGCAAGGTGAGGAGGCTGGAGGCCAGGGCTGGGGCTGCAGAAGAATGGTCACAAGGAATAAGCTGGGCCCTGGCAGCAGAACATCCAGCTGGTTCTCCTGGGTCTCCAGGGATGAGGGACTTCCCATTCTCCTTGACCAGCTAGAGCTGCTGAAAGAAGGTCACCTGCCCAGGCCAGGAGTCTCCCAGCTCTAATATCTCAAAGCAACATCACCTGAAGGCCCAGCCTAGTGGGCTCACTCAGCCTCAAGTCCTGCTGTCACTGATTGCAGGCTCTAGGACCTTCTCCCTTCACACGTGCCAGATCCCTGCACTGTGTTCCACAGTCTTAGGGCCTTGGACTTGTGGGCAAGATGTGTGTGTGTCTCTGAACAGGGACCTTAGCCTTCCAGAACTTCGAAGTGGGTGATTGGCTGGTTTCCTGCTGCTGTCACATGAGGTCTCAGCCAGTGTGACAGTCTTCATTACTGTCTTTTGCTGACTTTGTTTTTATATGTTCATAAAGCTCTAAGGGCTCTTTAGAGTTGTTTCGTTGTTGTTATTGTTTGTTTTCTTTGTTTTTTGTTTTTTAAGGATACTATAGAACATGCTGAGATGAAGATGAGGAGGAAGCCAAAGCTTTAGGTGCATTTTGGAGACAGGGGGTCTATAATTTTGGGGTGTCTTGGATGTTGAGAGCACACAAAAAAACAGAAGAGAAGTTTTGTGTACAGCTCAAGGGGAAGAGAACCCCACTGATCTAAAAAGTCTCCGAGTCTTTACCTTGGTGGCTGTGGTCCCAGATTTCAGCCTGGGCTGGCTACAGACTTCCATGAGGCTGCCAAGAGGCTCCTGCATGGCTGCAGGTCACTGCCAAGGGATGACCTCTCCAATCCAGTCAATTGTGGATAGCACAGTCACTGTGATCTCTGCTGGCCCACAGGCAAGTAATGGGAAGACAGTAGGAACAAGGATGCCTGGTGCTTTCAGGGCTGAGACACTGTGAACAAAATCTACACAATAGACACTAGCTAACACATCAACAGGTACCACACCCACAGATACTACACACTACAAGCACTACACGCACTTACAAACACCACACCATACCCACCACACAACATACCACACCCACAGCCACAAGCACCACACACTGTACATTAGACACCATGTACCACACCCACAGACACTATGGACTACAAACACAATATACCATACATTGAATACCACATCTACAAATTCCACACATGATAGGTTATATTCTCTACACACAAGACAGACATACATAGAAATCCCACTCACAAATATCAGACATGTTACACAACACACACATGAACAAACATACGTACCACTTACATCTCTCATCACAAACAAACATACACTATGGATGTCATGCATAATTTTTGTCAGCTCATTTGAACTTATCATTTGTGAACACACTGTATAACGTACAATGACATACATGTAGACATTGTACATTTAGACGTCCACATTAACAAGTCTGTCACGTAAATATTGAAATGCTGGCATCTCTTCCCCCTGCCGTGGCTCTTTCTGGACCCAGGCTCTGTAGCAAAGGGGAGTAATTTGGGGTTTGTTGTTAGTTTTTTCCTCATCTGAGCTCTGGCTTTGGTTTCTTTCACAGTGAAGAATCAGTCCAGAAGCAATCACTTTGGGCTAAAATGTGGTTTATCTAGTGTGGCAGAGAAGGAGGAGTCAAGAGGTCAAACCTTCCCCTCCTCCTTTTCCACAGTGAGTAGCCTTGCCAGTCAATCTTGCCCTGCTTAGTGGTGCGAGTGCATCATGGCAGTGTGCTCAGAAACACAGTCTTAGACCTTGAACTCCAAGGAATGCCAAGGAGCGTCTGCCTTATTCGGTGGCCTTTTAGGTTGCTCACAATGTGGGGTGTTGGTGGAGCGACACTCACGAATCACTTTTCTCTGAAGCCTGTCACTTCTCACAGCTCTGGTGACCTAGCTCAGAGGTCACCAGATGTGATATTCAATGTGTGTTGTATAGTGTTTGTAGTCCATAGGTCTGTTGGTACAAGAGGCTTTTGTGGGGGAAGGGCCTTCCTGTATCTCTCAGGCTCAGGGAAATAGAAAAATGCCTTTGTGGCTTTGCAGTAAATCTGGACCAATTTGCCAGAGTGCTGGTGTGTTCCTGGGAACAAGCTTTTCCAGGGGGAAAATGTAAGCAAGACCTCAGAATAGCTTAACAGTTTCCTCACAGCCCTGTTACATCCTGCCTTCGACGTCTTTTCCTGCTCATTGTGTGAATCCTGAGGTCACCTTGGAGTCTCAATCCTGAGAACCAGCATGCAGCCCAGCATCCCTGACGCAAGCAGGGCAGTCACCCTTGCACTCCCTGTGGGTCAAAACGATACTTTATTGATCATTATCCCAGTTCTCAGGGAAGCAGGCAGGCACGCACACCTCTTCCTCTTCTTGACCCATCCTTATTATTTAGTTTCCTGCACTAACTTTCCCTCACACCCGCAGACCTCCAACAGGCCCCACAGTTCCTCCTTCAAAACCCACACCCAATTTCCAAGTTCCTATTCCCCTCCTTACTACTCAGAACTCAAGTTTACACTTTCATCCACAGTTCTGGGGCCGCCTCCCAACCAAGCAGCCATTTCTACTCTGGTGCCCTTGGCTGAGCAGACAGACAGACCCTTCAACTACATTATTCAGACAGCGTTACTGTCTGGGCTTCATTAATTCCTGAGACCATTCTACCTGGTAGTCGCCAGATTCTAGAGACAGTAAAAGATTTGTCTTCAATGGTGTTTTTCATGTGGGAACCTACCAGCCCATTCCCTGTACCACCTTTGTGGATCTCCCTCACGCTAGCCACTCTGCTACCCTAACCACCTGTGGCCTGGGGCTAGACAACACAGTGGATCCTCAGAGAACCCCCACCTGCCCAAACTAGCAAAGCCCAAGCCTGCTCCCCCTGCCTCACCTGCTCCTTTCTGCAGAAGCCACAGTTTAATGGCCCCTGATGATGTTTTCCCTAGGTCTCCCTGCCCAGGTAGCCCTGTACGAAGTGGTATCTTTTCCATCTTGCTACCATCAGTGACAAACTTATCAGTGTCAATGTCCCTTGATCTCTTGGTCTTGCCATACCAAAATAATAATATAACACATTTATTTATATTTTTAGTTTTCTCTCTCCCTTTCAGATGCCTTTGTATGTGGCTCCTATTTTTTTCCTTAGTTAATGTCCATTAAATGCTTTAAAAATGACAGCCACAACCATGTCTGGCCTTTAACCTTTAAAACTTCATTTGAGTGTGTTCTGCATACTCTCTTCCCCTGCCCACAGGGCTGGCATTAGCTAGGAGCTATCCCCAGCCGTGTGCTTATCTTGTCTTAAGGCAACTCTTCCCCTGCACTTTAGCTGTGGTCTCCTCACAAATACTGGCAAAGATAATCTCTCCTGACCTTAGAAGAGCTACTGGTCTGTCTGTCTGTCATTTGTCTGGGGGCACATCCCTCTGGTGTCTGCTGTTGGCTTCATATCAGCATGGTGTAGTCACCAACCCCCCACAGTGGGTCCTTGTTGAGAGGGCTTGGATCACGTCCTGATCTTCATAATTTAGATGCTAAAGTAAGGCCTGGGAGGGATTTGATTGGACCAGAAAGTTAGAAAATGGTGGTTTGTGTTATAACTGGCTAGATCTCAGTGCTCTCTTCTGTTCTACCATTCCATCTTAACTTGTTAGTTTGCAAAAGCAAAATACAAATTGTTTTTTGTCCTGTGACCAAATCACAGCTAACCAGATCAGAGACCAGTGGCTCTAAAGGGGTGATTCTCAACTTTCCTAACACTGCCACCCTTTAATACAGCTCCTCATGTTGTGATGACCCCCAGCCATAAAATTATTTTCATTGCTATTTCATAATTATAGTTTTGCTACTGTTATGATTCATAATGTAAATATCTGTGTTTTCTGAGGGTCTTGGGTGACACTTGTGTAAGGGTTGTTGGACCCTCAGAGGGGTCTCGACCCACAGTTTGAGAACTGCCTCTCTAAAGCATGTTTGCCCTTGACATCTAGGCCATGGGTAGATGTCATCCACCTCCCTTCCAGTGGAATTTCTTGACATCTCACATCTTACTGCATTTTTAGTTCAGGGAGTGAGGCTCCATGACAGCCATCCAGACCTGCCCCTTTGTGATCTGGTACCTAGACCCTTCTAGTGGCTTCTGCTGATTTTTTCAATGTAAGCTCCCAAGAGAAGATTCTAGAGTATATCGGTCATCGGTAAGCCTATTGTTCAGCTCCACTGAGAGACCCTGCCTCATTAGTAGTTGGACCCTCCAGGGTGCTCAGAGGCCACGTGACATGATCATTTGAGGCCCAACATTGGAAGATTCAGAGGAACACTGGACCTCCTTCTAAGATGATATGATAGGGAGGTCTCAGTGCAGTTGCCTTCCACATTGACCTTCTCTCACCTTCTTAGAAACCTGTAGCCCTCTCATTGGCCAGAGCCAAGATATTGCCCATTAGAGAACATGCTGGAACCTGTGGCTTCTTTAAGGAAAACTGCCTTGGCTCCCGATTTGCCCGGCGCCCGAGGCTCACTCTGCCTGAGCAAGTCAACTTCTTGGAAAAGGCTTCTATGCTCTCCCAAACTGCGTGCTTCTTTTAAGACCCATCTTCTCACAGCTGCTACATAACCTTCTCCAGCATGAATCCTCTGACATCATTACCTCATCCAGACCTACCAAGGGCACTCAGTTCCTAAACCCTCTTCTTCCAAAGTGCTCCTCTGCTTCCTATAGAGTCCAGGCCATACGCTTGTGTCTTAGTGCCTGCTTGGCAAGACTGTTAACTCTGTCAGGGTCATATGGCATGGTGTGTTGTGGGGGACCTCCCCCCACTTTTTCCCCCAGGGTACTCTTGAGCAGGGAGAAATAAGGAATATGTAGATAGAAATATAGAGGAAAGAGAGACAGAAACATAAGATAGCCCCGGGAGGACCTGAGTCCAAACTCACCACTCCCTTCTGTCTCTGCTAAAGAGCTTTTAAAGGAATGCCAAAGGGTGGAGCGAAAGACCTCCCTGCAGCACAGCCAAATGCAGATCATCCCAAACACCTGGTGACCATGCATGTGGTCAAGCCATTCCCTAATGCAGCCCTGCTTTGTAAAGCAAGCTCAGCTCTCACTAGCAAGCTTTTGTGGGCTCCCACAGTGTGCCATTGATTCTCATGTTTCTCAAGGGAATGGGGAAGAAAACACTCTAAACAGCTCAAATTGTTCTTCTAACACTAACACTGGTGACTCACAAAGCGCTCTCTCTCTCTCTCTCTCTCTCTCTCTCTCTCTCTCTCTCTCTCTCTCACACACACACACACACACACACACACACACACACCTAAAATGAAAATCTTTGAGAAATAGGTCGATATTACTAGTTCCTATCTAAAGGATAAATGACAGCTTGATGAGATTTGGGGAGTCCAAGTTACCCACAATCTGAGAGACAGCAACAATAAGAGTATGCTCATGTTACCTGACAACATTTGTCTACTACATAGAAATCAGTGTCAGTGGGTTAAAGAAAAATGGGAATCTTGCTTAAAGCAAAGACTTGTGTTATTTAAAAAGCCCATCTTACAAATGAGAGAAGAAAATCATTTGTGAACTGTTGTCCACCCCAGCCCATGCATCCCTCTCAGTGGCTTATCTTCCTTCTTCATTATAATGATCTGACTAGAGCCTCCCACTGCTCAGGAAGACTCTGGCTCCTATCTGGGAAGCCTTCATAATGCCTACCTCTCGGGACTTTGAGATACTTCCCTACAAGGACCATCTCATCCAGCCCTCCTCAGCCACCCACAAGACCCCATGTTAGAATTTCTCTATCCCTAAAACCGATTCACTTCCAGTGTCGTTAGTTCCAGTCAGTGCTTACCAATGGTCTCATCTCATCAAAATACCCTTCCATGTCACACTATTTAGTATATAAATCTTACTGTTACATGGAGTGAATTAAAAAAAAAAAACTTTGTGGATATGAGTTTTTCACCTGCGTGTATATCTTGCACCCTGGTCATGCATTGCTTGCAGAGGCTAGAAGAGGGCATTGGATCCCCTGAAGCTGGAGTTACTACAGTTGTGAGGCACCATGTGGGTGCTGGAATCAAACAACTGCTGCTCTTCAACACTGAGCAATCTCTCCAGGCCTCATAGAGTTAATCTTAAAGAGCATCTCTGACCTTGGGCTCTGATGGTACCACCACAGCTCTGTGTGTGTGTGTGTGTGTGTGTGTGTGTGTGTGTGTGTGTGTGTGT